>LUCM01004441.1:22686-136385 GCA_008360955.1 Fasciolopsis buskii | reverse complement strand
TACTAATTAAAACTTGGTACGGTAACTGAATGTCAGCGTGTTCAGTACTCAGATCGTTTAAAATATGAAATTGAAAACATGGTGCAAAGTTAGTTTTACGAAATTGCAGAAATTTGTCAAGGGTATCTCTCAAACCTGATCATCCACCTACTGCTTCTGAATAACTATGATAAAATAAAATAATAGAAATGGGTAAGTAAACAGCGCTCAGCAATTTGTTAGTTTGGTTTTCAAGAACAACGGACGCAATGCCCTGCTTTTGGATTGCCAGTAACACCACCGTATCCGTTTCTGATACACGCCTTTACATTTTTTTGGCGTTGTATTACACGTATAAAAATACCATTAACCTGCGCCAAGTAAATTCGTAGTCGGTCGAACCGTATTCCTATCAGATGCGTCTCCCAGTAATTGATGGTTGGAAGTCCTACTTGTTTGCTGACCGATTGGATTCGAGAATTTTAGAAACTACATGCTCGCGGTCATCCGTTTGGGGATGCCCGCAAACTTGTCTCAAAAAATACACTGGAAGCCGTGAAGAGGAGCTAAGCTAAGTGGTTATTATGTTAAGACAGTTTTCACCCGATCACAAAAATAGCTTGGCATCTCAGGCTGTCTGGTAAGGTGGGATGCAGGAGTTGTTGTAAGATTTGTTCTATATATATATATATAACGCGTGAACGCACATCGGCTTGGACAGTCCGTCATGACCAGAATTTTCCAGATAGTGCTCACTGACGCCCAGTTTTCTCACGTCTTTGCTTCGGATTCAATCTCACTCGGTTTATTCGATGGAGTTCATCTTTCCAGTTTTTCTAGTCTAACGTTTCTGCTTGAATTGCCATGGGGGTGCTATGCTGGCACTTGAATTTATTTCCCGGCTTGAGATTACTATGTTCAACATTCTATGCCGACTGCCCAAGATCAAATTCGGCGAGGATAAAGTAAGAAATTCCTAAACTCCAGGCAATCCTCACCACTACGGCGTATCTCACTCACTAATCCCGCCTGATTACGGTCATAATGCAAACCTGATTACAATGACACGACGAATCTAATTAGATACTGGTTGTCGCACTAAGCGTCATGCCAAGGGTTCCCATATGGCCCACTTGCGTGCGGTGAGTTTACTTCCAAGTTATGGGACTGCCAGGTCCGGCAATGCAGTGAGTGCCTGTTTTGTTTCTGTCTTAAAACAAGCAGCCAATTAGAACCGTCCAGACAAGCGGCCATAAAATCCAAGCATTCAGCGAGGGCGATTTGACGGAGCGTATTTCACCAATTGGAATATCTCCACTTGTGGTGTGATAAATTCCGATAAGAAGCAAATATAGACTAGCAAACGAATGGTGTTCCATGGAAGTGCTGCTGTGGTTTCTCGTTGATGGATGTCGGGCATCGGCCGCTGGTCTCATGACTGACCGAATTCGTCTGACTAAGTACACAGTGCGAATACGTACAAGAAGCTCATTTTTATCCTCACTCGTCCAATCCTAGAAGAGGTCCATGGGCGAACCAACCAATCGGCACTGTGTGTTAGTAGTAGGAGACTGAATTGTTTTCAGTAACACTCACGAGTTCACCACTTGATTCATCATCGCTCTCTCACCACTGTACTGCTGTTTTGCATTCCTTCGTATAGGAATCAAATCAAGCAGTTCTACCCACCATCGTCCACCTGGAAACGCGAGAGCAAGATCCGAACTATTTGGAAGTCGAATGCCCTGTCCATTACGGAGAACCAGCAAGCTTCAAAAGGTATATGCTTGAGACTTTCACCACATGCATATGTACAGCCTATTGCGTCAACTGTATTCGAAGGCCACCACATTTCGTTGGCTCGCTGATTGTGTATCATGTAACCATGCAGATTGGTTTATGAACAGGCCAGAATATCCAAACGTGATTCCCACCGCTCAGTGCAAATGCCACCTTGCTCTGTGTGGTAAGTTATTTGTGAAGACGTAGTAGGGACGGAAACTTCCCCGTGCAATGAGTTCAAAAAGTCCCTACTTCTGCATCGTCCTTGTCCTTTTGTCTCGAGCAAAAACGAGATAACATTTGTCAAGGTGCAAAAGACACTGTGGAAATTTGATTTCCGTTTAACTGAGGTAATCACGTTGTACAGATTTACTCAAATTTATCAGTCTGTCTTCCTCAAAGTAACATGTTGAATTATGTGATAAATTCATTTAACTTCGTATTTCGTGTGCTACTTCTAATCTTGCCGCACGTCGTTAACCCTTGTTAATATATGCTAATTAATCATATTTGATTAGGGTTAATATTTATATCAAAAGATTAAAGTTGACAGAAATTTTTAATCTTGACTGTTCAGGAAAAAGATGGACGGAAGCGAGATGTGAAATCGGAGAAATAAGTATAATTTGATACGGGATAGATAACACATTAATAAGTGGCTTATGTAGCCAGTGAACCAAGGATACTATCTGTCTTGAGAGAAAGTAACAATATTTCACACTGGCAGTGCTGAATGCGTTAGATAGTATTGAAAATATTGGGCAAATTTATTTTTTTTCTGCTGGGAATAAAAAGACTAAAGGATGCTACGAAATCCCGTTTTCCGCAACTGGTAACACCAAAACAGGTTGGCTTCAAGGATCTTTTGCACTGAGGTTTCATACGCTTCTTCACCGTGTTTTTACGCATCTTTCAGGTCGTGTTTTACACACTGTCACTGTCACCATCACAGCAGATAACCCTTATCGACAATCCAAAATATTCCAACGGAATTTATAACTGACAACGTTGACATGTTAGACGGTGGAACAAAACTGTCGGAAAGCAAGTTGGAACACTGGCTGTATGACGTTAAAGCCAGATGTTCATAGCTTTGGTCGCCTTTGGTTAACTTGTCTACTGACAAGTGTGAAAGTAGTCCAGTACGCAGTGCAACCGGCATTGTTGCTAGATGCAATGCGCCAACTTTTTGACTACCTTGGGTTGTCTTTCTCAAGGCAAGTCGAAACGCTGGCGCATTATATCACTCACAATTAACGCCAATACTTGGCGTATCGATTTTTTGATACACTCCTTACGTCATTTGGTCCTGATAGCTCAAACTTGTTTCCGTTATGCTGTGGTCTTCATGTTGACTTCATTTGCGTATATTAGATGAAAGCCAATTCAGTACTTATTGATGGTTGCTATCCGCGGAGTACCACGGCTGACCGAATTCCGTCTAATTTTACAAGTCTGAACACTACAGGTGTACATGACAGTACTTGCTAAATACATTTGGTGACGCAATCAGCCAAATGTGTCAAATGCAAAAAAAGGAATTCGAAATATGTAGTAGAGACCTATTCATGTTATTTTAGACAGAATTCAGTAAGGTATTTTATACACTATACCTTTCCGGTTGCACCTTTCGTGAAATTCGATATGTTGAATGAGGCATTGAGTGTTGGGAAATTTTTCAATTGTGTGATATCTTCTTGTCAGCAAAAAGCTATCTAATAGATCCGATTTTTTCTGACTATTCCTTCCAAACAGCTTAATTTCTCCGATAACCATCATCAAGCACACGAGAGAAAAACAAATGCTGGATGACGAGTAGCCCAGGAGCCAGTGGCTTGTTGCAGCAAAATTGTGCTTCATTATGGCTGGTGATTTCAGTGAAAAATATTTTCGGATTTAATTCCGTGAGTGACTTCCTTGGACCGAGCGGTTCATACTAACTGAAATAACATCCGATAGTGTACAAGATATGCGAGAGGTTGGTTGGTAGTCATGTAGAAGCACAATTTCGCGATGGCGAGTAAGGGTAGGCAATTCAGCTGAACGGTGCCACGCATGTCACTTTGGACTATTGTTGATTGTCCCTAGTTGTCCGTGTTAGCATTCTCTTTGTGATTAAAATTACTGCTTGATTAGTAATTTTCAAGTGCTCATAGATTTTTTGCCGCATTTCATCACCTGATTTTGTCTACGGTTTCGCATTAGCAGATCGCTCCGCGATCATTTCCATTAAGACATAGTGGATTATTCTTATAAAACGATAAATTTGTTTTGAACATATGATAACTATTATTTGACAGTTGACTTTAAAGCTTCATAAAAATAGTTCTACTAAGAGACAGGAATGGATGATCAAAGATATGAATATCCTGCGTTTTCAGAAAGCACAATCAAACAGAGGAAGTATTCTATCACACAATGGGAATGTATTTGAGTTAATCACTGGATTGCTTCAGTCCCAAGTAGTCACAGTTGCGTAAAGACAGTTAGTGACCATGAGAAGACACTCTGAAAAAAAAAACAGGGAAGTGACTGAAAGTGGAAGAAAGAAAAAAAACGTGGTGCACGAATTCGCGTGCACGAACTGCGATCAGTGATGTGCCGGCCAGCCAGGGGAAAGTGGGACCAGTCGAATGTACCAAAAGTCAGTTTTTTAAGGCCAAAAATCCAACTGCCGGAAAACAGACGGGGTTTCAGTTTAAGACTGTTGAACAGGTTCATCTTTAAAGCTAACGACAAACCCATATATACAGGAAACTACCAACAAATGCGCGTACACTTCGGCGACATCATGAGACGTTTGCGATCTAGACACAAAGCCCAGCTATTTGAAACCAGAAACCAACACCTAACATGAAGTTTCGGGCAGAATTTCGGGCCTTAAAGCATGTGACGAAGGGAATAAAGTGATCCCAAATTGATCATGGCTCAGGTTGATGGTTTTCAGGTCTTCGTCACTGAGTGTGGCATTTAGATCGTGAATTTTTCATCACCAATCAAAGTGATATTGCCGTCGAACAGGCGCCGCTGACTGTACTCTTCGTCATTTGTAGAGTGCCCATCTTTACGTTGCAATTTGACCTCCGCGATGACCTTGAGTTTATGGTATCGCAACATGTATGAGGTCAGGACTGTTTCGAACATAGCCACATGTCGTTCGTTCTGTAGTGTGCGGACGTGTAAAGAAAACTCATGATGCCAGGGCGCAATAAGTGTAACAAACGGCAGGATGCACTTACACTTCCAGAATCGAGATGGTGATAGCGTCCGACCAAATTTGCACCTACATCCTGGAAGGATTAGTTTGATTGCTGATGGAACTTTTGCAAGCTTCGTAGTGGAAACGTTTTGGAAAATTCCTTGAAAATTATCACTGAGCACATTGAGAAAACACAAGCTGGCGAACAAGCTCGTTTTCAGTGATTCGTACTCATGCCATTACATCACTATATATATATATATCTTGACAAAATATTTTCACTATAGGAAGGATTGGATTAGTCATTTACAAATATGGGTGGGGAAGGGATTTGTGGTGTTAATTGTTTTGTTGTCTAGGGTTTGTATTGAGACGGGGGGTGGGCCAAGGGAGTTGAAGCGCAACCACAAATTGTTTTTGAGAACAAAGTGGAGGATTGTGAAGACGGATTGCGACAGCTTCCGCAGTGCTCAAGAGGCGACACTTTGCCAACCTGGATTGTTGACCTCTGACCTTATACAGGGTCCGGAAAGCTTGCGTCACATTCACGGTGTGGTTAGTCTGTGCTAGATGTGAAACAACTGCGCTATTAAGTGACTAAATTGTTTCAGTGCCTAACCATGCCGGGTGGTGCTCACGGATGCGTTCAGACAAGCGCCTGGTCGTGTGGCCGATGTACATTGCCCCACAAGAACATGTGAGGGAATAGATACAAAACGAGGCTGCAGAATCAGGGACTTTGTCTTTCAACCATAATGACACTACGGGGCGGGATTTGAATAGGATACGAAGCTTGGTTGCGTGGAATGTCTTATTGATAGCACTAGTCAGTCTTCGTCGTGCTATCTCTGCTAGCGCGTCACCTTTGAATAGCAGAGATATGTATACTGGCTTTCTCTCCACCGTCGCCCTCCTAGGAACTTCCTGTTCTGTCTCCAACATCTTGTCGATTAATCTAATTGGGAAACCATTTTCAGTGAATACTCTTCTGACCGTCTGCAGTTCAGCTTCAAGAGTATTTTGTGTGCATATTCTTTTTGTCCTGGCAATCAGACATTTAATTAAGTTCCTCTTCACATTAAGAGGTACAAAGCTGTGGAAGTTGATGTATTGCCCATTCCATGTGTATTCAGGTAATGCATGCAACACCAGAAATCCCTTCCCCACCCATATTTGTATCTGACTAGTCCAATGCTTTCTATAGTGAAAATATTTTGTCAAGATACATATATATATAGTGATGTAATGACATGAGTACGAATCACAGAAAACGAACTTGTTCGCCAAATTGTGTTTTCTGGGAAATATTTGCATTTTTTCTGAGAAAATATGAACTTTACCGTGCCGTTCAATTTTGTTCTAATCTGTACAGCCAGACCAATTTGGCCCTTCTTTCATCTTTGATCGTTTACTTCCTTTATTAATGACATAACAATGTACATCATTTTTCAGGAATGGGGCCGAGGTCAACAAAGGGCTGCCAAATGGTAAAGAAGTTGACCGGTCGCGGGAGGATTCGAAGCCGTGACCTTCACGTCCAAACGCCACGACCTTATCCGCGTGGCCACCACCGGATGAGACGGACACAATCTGTCGGTTGGTATTTTCAACGAGAAATTCAATTTTGGGGATCTCTTATCAGCATAGTCTGTCTGAATTGATTTTCGACAACGGACCATGTGAATAGACGGTAAAAATATCCTCCGATATGATGTTTTATCCAACTAGAATATTTTTTCCTGTAATCTACCCTGTCTCCCGTAGCTATCGTTTTTTCGAACCTAATTCTCGATAGTCTCCGTCATTTGATTGAACACTCGTCCTGTCTATTGTCTTGTGTAGGCATCCACACCCAGATAATTAATTTTTGGCGAATGGGAAGAAATTGGATTTCTCCCAGGGGTGTTCCTTTTCACGTCCTAACCGAACGGAGGAACGAAGTTTCGGGTAAAAACAAGTTGTAAAATTTGTCTTTTTCAAACACGCATACCCTATCCGTTTTCCGTTCTACCCGTCTATGTGTAACCGTAGACAGCGATGAAAATGCGTGCACTGAGGACAGGTGGCATGAATCCCTCTCATTTTCAGCAGGACACAAAACATCTCGTTCAGTCAGGTGAATGATGTACAATTTTAATAAAATAACGAAATTATCTTGGACTTATTGAGAATTTTTCATTCTCATTATTTGACCTGAACATGTGAAATTGATAGAATTAACTATTCGTCTGACGTGTAATAGTACGAACAATTGAAAGTGAATGGTTGACGAAATTCATTCATTCGGTCTCGTTTTTCAACAACTGAGGATAATTATTTTTTTAATAAAATTTTTCTTATTTTTGCTCGTCACAGTGACAAACTTGTGACGATTTTATTAGGTAGAATGTAAGAAATAAAAATTTTACACAAACACATATAGGCAAGCAAAAACGAACAAACAAAAAGTTGCATGAATACCAGATCGATGATCAAATGAATTGCATTTCTTGACTCTGGGATCAAGTGAACGTAGAACAGAAATGTGGATCGGATTAGGGCAATCGGAAACGAGGCAGCCCTAAAGGAGTGCTAACGATTTGGCACACGCCAACGTGTGCAAGCTTCATTTTTCCCGAGTTTTTGATTAATTTTAACAGTATTTACCTTGGCAATTTTTTCCTTGTTCGCAAGAAAGTACACGTGGAACGTTTATTATCTTATCGAAGGCATTAGGCCAATGTGCACCTTACTGGTCACGATCGATTAACAGAAAAACTGACACACCGAAACTGAAGTATAATAATTATATTGTCAGCAGACAAAAAAACGCCCATCACACGATTAATGCGTGGTATAAATCATAGTTGCAATTTGAAGCATACCGTCGCGAGAGTTGCACGAACAATCGAATCGTTGAGACGAAAGCTGATCGAAACTAGGCTTGGTTAATGACTAGACAAAAGAAGCTTAATGAGTCTGAAGTGTAATCTGAGCGACAGAGGCTACATAGTAATCATAATCAAATCACCACTGGTTGGTTAGTTAAATCGAGATTACACTGTATATTCAACATTTGACGAACTGTCAGTTGTCGCATGGACCTCACGTTTCAGTCAATGGAAAATTTGGATATCTTTTAAAACGATTTGTGCCACAAACTGCCAGAAAGATCTGTGATCGTCGAGATTTCTCGTGAGAACATAAATACGAATCCTAAACTTTTTAATGACATATTTGGGGCGTGAGTACGGTGGAAAAGGTCGGAAACAGTAATCCTGAAGTTTGGGGTAACATAGGACCACATAAGACCTCATTAGAGCTGCGAAACAAATCAATTAATGTCGGAATTCAGTTCACGTGTTATGCAAAAGAATGACAGTGACAAAAACCACACAAAAACAAGTACGTCAAGCTTGCAAAAATTGGATTTCATAAAATGGGACAAAAATCAATGGATACAGATACCAACAAAGTTGTCACGAGGATCAATGAAACCAGCCTATCGACTCGCTATTTCTCGAGACAAAAACCTTAGCTACAATCAACAGTCCCTGGACAATCGATAATTACCCTGGAGTTCCTACCTAGTGCACAAGTGGACCATAAAACCGGGATAGGGCGAGTGTCGTACAATGAACCATGCAATGGTAGATTACGAATTGTATGCGCTCTGAATTAAACACTAAACATGACTGAAAATCACCAGCTTGAACTAAGAATAAATTAAAGTGTGTTCCACACATCAGTATCAAACATAAAACTTCAAATCATGAACCAATTATTCCGGCACATACAGTGATTAGGCGAGAGGACGTATACGATTGACAGTTTACAGTAAAAACACATGGGACAAAATGAACGACTGAGATCGGCTAGTTAAACTGGCAGATTCAAGATAGAGACATTTTAAATTCTTCTTCGTAATCCGGTTTGAAAATTCGTCATGTCGCGATCAAATCGGCAAGTATTGGGAAGAGAAATGAAGAGGTAGTAAGTGTTTGGTTTGAGTGATAATAATAAGACAATTGGTGCGGTCGTAAGAAACCGGAAAAATCACAATGCGCCAAGTTCGTCTTTTTGAGAGATTCAGAAAGTGACTAACTTAACGAACATGATTTGTGGCTCCCGAGGTGCACGTCCTAAACAACACTGATGTGCAGCATATTGGAGAAGGGTTTTGACGACTGATTCCTATAATGTTCGATAAAACCTGGAGAAATGCTTATCCCGATAATTGTGAACTGGGGAATATGAAAGTTGCTACTTCTCGACCCAATGAATATTAGGAGTTGAAGCTGTAATGACGCAAATAATGAATAACAAATTTGGGTAGTTCAACGATCAGTACGGATGATTGGCAGTCAAATGGAACCTTTGATAATTCAATTTCTAGTTGACACTTATTAGGCATGCCCTACGATAGACGTTTGCGGGACATATCCTATGAAATCCGAGGATTCATAATATCTCCAGGATAGTCAAGAAAAGTACATTGATAGACTAAAACAAATTTCATTCAAGCCCCTTGTTTCCCGGAAAAAAGTCAATGGCAAATACGAATTTTAATCACCATAAAAATCTCGGACTCTGTAGCTAATGGCCTGATCGATTCATCTCGAGTTGAACTACAGAAATTTTCGTGCTTTCGTATGCTCGTGCTTATTTTCCGTGCAAGACACGAAAGCCACTCATGTGAACATGGTGGGAGAGTCAACGAAGAATTCAGAAGATCATTCTCAAGTTTCCTGGAAGCCCGAAGAAGATGTGGTGTAGTCAAAATACAGTGTCGAAAAATTGATCAACCCAATCTTACTGACCGCGAAAAAACCATGTCTCTTTGCAATTCCGGCTCTCGAATCCTAGTGGAAGAGTCGAACAGAATTGAAGGAACTGAGAGTTGTACTCTGAACAAGCGCTTCACGTTCAACTTTTAAGAGTTCAAGATCTGCCCCAGGGCAACTAAATACAAGCACTTATTGAAAAGGCGTAATACGCCCAGTCATTGCATCAAAAATACAAAGGATTGAATTAACTGATTCATGGCACCTCGTGAGCTGGACAAGGACATCACAGGAGATACAAGGGATATATAGACATATATAGTAAAAATATGAACATGAATTATGGGCCGTTAGAATCCTTGCAAGGGACAAAATAATGAGCCAGAAAAGTGAATCAAAAAGGAGCAATGTGGGAAGTTCACTGTGGACCTCATTTTCACATCACAGATCATCTACCGGGACCCATGATCCATCTGGGCATGATACTACCCGCGTCCCCAGGCTGAAGTAGGCGGTTGACTCAGGGAATCCTATGATTTAAACCACAAAGCAACACGGCGATTTGAGGGTCACGTAACTCACTGAAAACCGGTAACTGATTGTTCAATCCACACGCCCTTCGGATAGGGTTAAGTAGCCTGGTTGGCCAGCGAACCCATCGGTTACAGGAGCCGGTGAGCACATAACCGTATGGTTCGTTCAGTGTTCGTGGTTGGTTGGGAATCTGGATTCAACCATCCCTAGAGTGGGTGTTTGCCGAAGACCAGTCAACTCAGTGGAGGGCGTCAGGCATTTGCCTTCGTCCTCGCACTTTAGTGCAAACAACTCAGCCACGAAAATGTAGTTCACGGTACGTCTTCAGCAGAAGTTAGTAGATGGGATTCTTGCATTGAAACCCTTTCTTCTTCCACAGTTCTTCAACTTACTGTTAACTTTAACCACTCCTCCTTCTTTTTTTCTGTCTGAAAAGATGGTGCTGTAAAATAGCACTTGCGTGAACTGAACTGGGAGCATTTTGAGGGGCGTTCAGGACAAGCAGCCGACTCGGAGCCTTACAGCGACTCCTGACTGTGAAGAGATCTTTAGAGGTATGTAAAAGAAATTCTTTTTGATTCAAAGTTTGTACAGTTTATTCCATTCATGAAAACTACAGTCATAAAAATCGTATCGTGATGGGCTCTCCCCGGTCTTTTTATGGTGCATCAATGGGGAATTTGGAAACAAGCCTTACCGGCTTTAAGTGGACAACATCACATAGATCATGGAAGATTTTAACACTCCCGTGGATCCAACGAATCAGTTCAATAAGGCATATACGAGTAACAATGAGAATACATTAGAAATAAGACTGCCATTACTAGACATGTCTCATCTTTCAGCCTGACCGCCCCGACGCATCACTCAGACACAGACCACCTGAGCTCCGTCGCAATGCAACATAAAAAAGCTTTAAGCCGATATGTAAGAGAAAGAATTTTAGGCGTACGCTGGACCGATGTGATTGACAAAAAAACTAACTCAAATCAGGGATACACTGACCATGGATATATTTATTTAACAATGTGTGGAAACTAAATATGCCACGACTGAGTGCAACCGCCTCTAAGCCAATTTCCCCAAAGGGAAATGAATCAGCCAAAAGTATTGAGAAATGAGTTGAAAAAAAAAGTAGAAAGTATCTGTCGCATAGCTAATCGACACCATTCTGCTATCTCTGCACACCCAGGACATGGCTGCAACGAGTAACACCTCACTTTACTGCTTGCCCAACTGAATGCATGTAAAACAAACTACACTGGCCGTGCTACAAGAAGCTTTACTAAGCGCTTCCGGGAGTACCACCTCATCTGACGCAGGCGTGAACCCAAGGTCAACAACACCGATGGCAGCACCGCCGGTCATGGTGATAGTGGTGGTTTCACTAACGTGCGAAAATTACTAAAATAACCCTAGAAAATAACCAATTTGAATACGCCAACCGCCAATCATCTGCTTATGAATCAAACAAGATTCGTTTCAAAAAACCCTCAATTTTGTTCGAAAACCGTCAGCCAGCACCCCAGAATTTCCTCAGCCACTTGCGGGCAAATTAGTGACCCAACAAACGCGAGTTAGTTGGAATGACACAGTATGTGAACCGGCGTCACTCCGCCATTGTACCAGTACGTTTGGAATTAATTGGACCAAAAGAAATATTGCTTTCATTGTCCACTTGTTATCCAATGTTTGCAATGGGGATGACATCAACTGTTCGTTGTACTGAATTTGATCTCTATGTCTGGTCACTGCAGTTCATAACTGAACACTATGCAGTTCTAAGATTGGTTTACATAAGCTGCAGAAAACGGTAATACAAAATGTTAACTTCCCGCAATATTGGTCTGCTTTCTCTACTATTCAGTTTGATAAAGGCCAATCAATGCTTCCAGTCCCTATCTGTCTAGTGAATAGGGTAACCAAATGACGCAGCTCAGTGACGTTGCTTATTTATCGAATGAAAGAAAATTTGTCTAAATCCCACAAATTCGAGGTAGTACCGGCGACATCTGGTGACCAAAACTCAGTAGTTGACAAATGCGTAGCAAAACTCAGCAACCAACAAAATTGTTTTTCTTCCGCTCAGCAGTTTGAGTAGTTCGAGTCTGGTGCTTTCCGAGTGCAAACCTGATTGGGGGGACCTGAGATTTGGGCCTTAGGAATACAGTCCCAGGGGCAATCAGTCAAAGCAAAAGATTAGGAATTTTTCATGAAATAATTCACCATGTGATATCATCACTCAACTTACCATAAAGAAACCATAGGAGCACTGTACAGCTGTTTCATCCTTGTTAGGAATCATGGTAAGCAGTGCATATCCACCACGACCGAACTGGGCCGCGAACCCGAACAAGGAGGAACGATTCTGAATCAAACGCCTTAGCCATTACGCTACCGGGCAGGCTGTGAACGATTTGTTGAACTTCACCACATGATGGTGCATCTATCAGTCACTGATTTGCACGGTCACTGCCCGCTAGCTCACAGCGATCGACCCCTACTCATAGATGACAGTTCGGGCGCGGTGGATATGTACTGCTGATGATTCCTAACAAGGATGAAACAGCTGTACAGTGCTTCCATGGTTTCTTTATGGTGAATTGAGCGATGATATCACATGGTGAATTATTTCATGAAAACATTCAATCTCCGTCTACTAAAAAGAATGTATTAGGAATTTTATGCAGACTTGCCAACTAATGAAGCCTTTTGGAAACAGCAGGCAAGTGTCTTCGCATTCGCAAGCACTGTATAAACTTTAATCATAGATGCCGAATTCAACAGAACCGCAAAGCTTTTAGTCTGATGATGACCGAAGTTCCGAGAGGGAAAGGGTCATTTAGTTTCCGATTTATGTAGTTTTATTCCTTCTCGATTAAGCACTTGAGAAATCTGCATGCTTCTAAAATTGGTTTATCCTCAAATTAGGGCTGGAGAACAGTTACTACCACCGCGACATCGATAAAGCCTATTGCCACCTACTTGAAACCGTTAACATTACCAACAAGTAATATCAGGCTAGCCTACTAGACAGATCTTTTAACGTGTTCAACGAGTTCAAAATAGATCACACAGAACCGACGGAATTTTACACTTTCTAACGTGTGACTCGTGAACAGGATGAGCAAAAGTAAAGTACAATAAAAATGAACCAATCTTACTGGGTGAGAAAAACAAAACAAAACAATCAACCGAGATCAGGTAAAAATGAGAGGTAAAACAAGGAAAATGTTGCCGAGATATAAGTAAACAAAAGATGAGGTGGCAGGTAATGGTATCGGTCAAGGAGTAGGTACAAACAGATTGACTCATAAGATCATTCATTCGATCGGTGATCAGCACACATACTCCTCCCTCCCTACACTTCTCCCGTCCATCCCGTTAACTGTTTCACATTGAACCATTGTGAAAAATGTGATGCACATGTGTAGTTAGGTTCTGATGGGATGGATGCGGAATCCACGTCAACAGATAAAAGCACATGGCGAATGGATATCACTGACGTGAAATCGAGAACCATCGAACGAAGGTAAATTATCCACAACTAGACAGAGGATAGATGTCTGCAAACTGCAAGAATGGAGAGAGAAAAAATACGGATATACAAGTGATCAGGGTTGACTGGTAGTTGTGTGTATAAATGTTCATTTCTTGGAACATTGGAGATACTGGCTCGAGAAAGTCAAGCGACACGAAAATAATGAACGCGATAGCTTTGGCAAGGGAACTGCACGTCGGGCTGTATACGCGCGATTAAAATGTGTGTGTGTGTGTGTGAGAGAGAGAGGGAGAGAGAGACATCTGAGACGACCAACAACAATGAATGTGGAAATTCAATCATTCGTTTAAGCAAGCAAACAACTACCGAACTTTCAGTTAGCACAGACCAGTATGCCGTCTGCATGTGTTCTACCCATTTGCGGGAGCCAAATGAGAAGCAGGGCAAGCGTAATTAAACAGACACCGATGTGTCTACCGAGTTGGTAATGAGGAAGCGTCGCATAAATAACAACGGCATAGAAAGGATTGGGAAGGGTTTCACAGACCATAAACAATATAGAGTAAAACATCAGGTAGATAAACATTCTGATAAAATGATAACGAAAGGCAAACTGAAAGACAGAATTCAAGCAAAGGTTTGTTCCAAGGAGAGGACGGTGAACACAATGTAAGAAGAGTTGGTCGCCAGGAACGAACACATTTGTTTCTCGTGATATCAGGTGTTTATATGGGCAATACGTACATAGATGTAAGCATAATAGGAAGGACAATAGCGGTGAGCGGGGAATTTCGAGACGCAAGGGTAGACTTCTGTGTTACTGTATTGTTTTAGAAAGCGACTGTATGGACGTCTGCGTGAGCAACATGAACCAATGCATGGGTGAATGAATGAATGAACGAATAAGTGGGTAAGTGACCGAATGCGTGTATGAAAAGTACTAACGCGCGCACGACTCCCATGTCGTGCGAGGTGGCAGATGATCAACAACAAATGAAAAATGTAAAATGTAATTCATCTACAGAGAGCACAGTGAAAAACTTGATTTTCGACTCTGATTTTCAACGTTTCGCGAATTGCGACCTCCGATAAAAAGAGGAAGAAAGTCGGAGTGTATTGTTTATGAAAGTGGGTAACTGTAACAGATAATCCTGGGCAAAAGGAGGGTGGAAGGAGGCTGGTTGAGTGAGACGTGGGGACAAGCCGGACATCTGTTTGTATGAGAAAGTCGCGAAAAAGATTTTGAGATTGAATTAGACATCAACCACCATTTTCTTGTGTACATCCAACGCACTGACAACATCGCAGAATTCTTCAAATGAGATTCGACCATCACCATCGTGATCCGCAAACATTATCGTTTTGTCCACAATCTGTTGTAGTTGGGTATCTTTAAGATTGTTCCCAACCATCATTTTCAGGACCTAATAAGAGACGAAAAGAACAGAAAACTATAAGCACCTATTGACTGAAAAACTAATTAAAACTAGCGAATTTTCCATGAGAACTGGGACTGAGTACGTGAAATCAGCGCGAACGAATTAAGGAAACGACTTCGGAGAGTCAGAAAAGGATCTCAACAGTTAGAAAACTAAATACAGAATAACTCGTAGAACTATCAAACAACAAACTTGTTGAGAAACTAAGGATCTTTTTCAAATAAAACCTAAAAAGGAAAAATGAAAAAATTCTCGGCAATGCACCAATTAGTGAGTCTAGATGCATAATAGTGTCAAAACGAACATCTCGGAGCATTGTTAATAACAGGGTCGCCCTATACCCACAGACGTCAAGATGACTTGTTTAGTTGGCAACTGCAGTATTTTTGTGTTTACTTCTTTGTGATCAATAAAACGACCACCAACAAAAGGCGACCAAATGGATAAGTTGATCAGCAACAAGAGGATTCGATTCCAAAAACTTGAGGCGCCAAGACGTTGACCAGTTGACCATAGCCGATCACATGTTTCAAAATGTTTTAGGTCAAAAACCATAAAATATCATAGAATGATGAAATGAATATCGTAACGCCTACAATCAAACATCAAAACAACCCTTCACGGAGAGGGTCAGTTAGACTCACAGAGTCCGGGATATGGCATCCCACCGTCCTGTATCAACCTATTTCCAAGGTGGTCATCGATATACGGTGATTAAACTACAACGACTGAAATAAAAACACTCGGGAAGCTCCTCTCTTTTATTCAACTTGTCTCTTGTGTCGCCAATCAAATCACTTCACTCCCTCTGCCTGTCCATATTGTCCCCACTGATAAAACGCCGATAATCGCAACGATTCATTGTTGATTAGCGCAATAATAGATTTCCAACCTACTGGGTTACAGATTCTCAAGCCTCGTTAGCCTCTGAATCTCGGTCCCTTCAACGTGCGCACTTTAATGCAGGCCGTTCAACAGGCGCGTTTGGCTCTGACAGTAGACTCACTTTCGATTGACATCTGCTGCGTGAGTGAAACACGAATTCAAGATTCGAGTAGAGTAATTCAGCTAACTGCGCCAAACCTCTCGTCAAGATATTATCTTCGCACCTCAGGAGACAAAGCAGCTCAAGCTGTAGGTCAACGTGGTGTAGGAATAGTCTTGAGTGAGAAGGCTGGAGTAGCCCTTCTAGACTGGATCGCAGTCAACAGTCGCTTGTGTGCCATGAGACTGCAGGGATCAGTGGGCATCCGAAAGGATAGTAGTGTTAAGCGTAGTTTATTTGTTATCTCGGTATACGCTCCAACAAACTGGAGCACTGACATGGAGAAAGACGAGTTTTACGATAACCTCGTCACTCTTGTTCGGAAAAGCAAGAGCTCTGACATTGTAGTGGTAGCAGGTGACTTTATTGCACAAGTTGGCAAACTGAGTGCATCGGAGTCCTATTTAGGTGGGCGATGCACCTTGCCTGCACAGCGAACAGACAACGGGGAAAGACTTCTCCAATTCTGTGCAGATAATCATTTATTCCTATCTAGTACGAATTTCCGACACCTTCCGTTCGTAAACAACAGATAGCTATTAAGAAAATACGTGACGCTTGTTAAATTCGTGGACGTCAGGGAATGTGTTAAACCAGTACAACATAGCTAGAATCTTTTGTCCAGTTCAGGGGAACAGTGAAAACAATCGGCAAGCCGTCAACCTCAAAACGGTTCAGGTTATATTTTGCAAAGCTGACCAGCTCATTTCAGTTTCAACAATGGTGAACCATGCAATAACGTTTGCTTTTAGCAGCTACCTTACGGGATCACTTAATCCAAAGAGAAAAAGATATCGAGGAATAGTTCACGTCGACCGTAAAACAAAAAGCTGAAAAAAATATTTGGAAGAAGAAAGACTTTGAATTCAAAAACCTCACCGACTGGGGTAGTGAGCCATATCACCTAGTGTCTCCAACCGGTGCTGGAGGGGATTTCGTGAATCACAAACCGGCGAACTAACTGGACCTTGACGAACAAGTCCACTGGTTAACGTTTTCGTACCTTCATACCATGTCATCGACTTGCCACCTCGGCCCATATTCTGATCAATACCTGTTTCGCAGAAAACCGCACGACGAGGTGGCCGCTCCATGAACATGCACAAAACATGACCAAACCGCCTTAAAGTATTCGTATTCAGTGCCTCTTCTAAAGGTTAAACCTTATCAATGCAAAGAAGACAACAGTATTCAAACACTAAAGGTCCACACACATCCTGCCCTTAACGGCCACGTTTCTGAGCCATACAGCAGACCGACCTTACAGGTGCTGTACAAACTTTGATCACTAAGCGATGTCATGGCGAGGCCACAGATGCCTCAAATTGGTAAACAACAATCGAGTCTTTAGCAAACGCAAAGATAATTCTTCCGACATACGACTAACAGGTGAGAAACAACTACCGAAGTAATTAAATCTACCGACCTCATCCGTTTTCTTCTTATGCAAGAATAGATTCTAGTTTCGAGTCAATTTATTCCAGCAACATCATTTTACATTTCGGAAGTGCAAAAACACTATCGTCCCTAAGATCAACAAAAACCAGAAACTGATTTTAGTTGTCACTTAAAAGCGCATCGTCAGTACATCACAAACCAGGTAGCTTCCTGTCTGAGCAAATATCAATTCCGATGTTCTCACATGAGGACAGGGCGATCTTTTTAACCACTCCAATGAAAAAGTTAAGAAGGAAAGGTAAAGAGGCACAATTTCTGCGAATACCACTACTCGAGGCGAACTTCCGTGCGACAATGCCGAAAGCATCAACTCGGGCTTTGGCTGTTCGCACACACCGACTGGATGAGTGAAAGGATCTTCGCAGGCACACCCTTCAACGAGAGGCAGTGTCAAAGAACCACGACCGACTAAGATGAACACCGCCTTCAAATTAAGAGATCGTAGGCTTATAGAAGATGCGCCCATAATCCAGGAATTGTCACAGAATGAACATATAGTCAGTACAACCAAAAATTCGCCGTAGATGAAAGTACCGGTTGGAATGGATTGAAAACTGCTCTGATAAAGCCTCGCCGTGGTAGCCGAAACGACGGCCTGTCGCAGCTCCTACCGACTACACTGTTTTTAATAAATACATATCCCTATAGACTCTCTTCTGAGCGTTTGCTACCAGTTTCACATGGGCTAGCCCTCTGCTGTTATGTCTATATGGCATCAATTTCCGTAAAAGTAAAAATGCCGTAGGGAAATATTCTAGATATGATGGCAAATATGCTCTAGGCTTGCTCTTCCAGAACCTTTTAAGTTGCTTAGGCCGTAGCATAATGCACCATTACGCAGTTGCAAATGCGCTCTATCCTGGAGTTCACAAGTAGCAAAACAACAAAACTACGAATGCAAGCCAAATTTTGGAAATATGCTTCCTAGAGCCATGGAAAAAGGCAGCCCAATACTACAATGGACTGTGACAATCAAGTGATTTTTAGTTTGAGGAAATCTAATATCGTGATCCGGAGGAACAATTCACGTGGTATATCAGACCCTTCGATTACCTACTCATAGGCGACAGCAATGTGATGAATGGAAGCAAACTTGATTATACAGTTTCTCACGTGATATTTTGTGCAGAACAGTAGATAGCTTTAGTTGATGTGCTAGAAAATCAATAGTGATAGCAAAAAACATACCAACAAAATTTTGCCACAACCAATCACGGTTCTAAGCGGTTGTTACATTCAATAGTGGAACAATTTTGCCAGATATGCAATAAGTGATGCGTGGTCCGTTTCAATTTCCAAGAAATAAAGTCGAATTGGTAGACAAATTCCCAGTCAAGATTTCAGATTGGCCTTTGGTAAAATGCAAAGATCGGTTATCAACCCCATTCCAACCGATGATAGTGGAGGGAGTGAGTCAACAAACAAGTAGTAAAACCAAGACGTCACTTATTAGCGTCAATGTAAGAAAAAAAACCCAAAACCATTGAAGGAACTCCGGGTGAACTGATAGTCCGGATTTTTATATTGTTACCGGATCTAGATCCCGAGGTTCGGTAACGTGATGAAGAAGGAAGCGAACTATATGCTAGGATGTATTGCAGATGCTCCAGTGGCCCTATACTATCGAATACTGTACTAGCTGAGAATCGTAGCCAGTGGATGTTGCAAACTTTCCATTCTCAGGGAGTTAGTTAACCGGTTTTCACTACAGTAGTTCAACTGTGTCCAGGACGATACCGTGTGCGGAAAGGAAGTGACGTGAAACAAGACGGAATGAAAACCCATCATGCATAAATGGAGATGACCACCAACGTTTAACAAGAATTGAACAGTGGACATTATGTTTGGGGTTTCCAGATAGAGAGGAGATCGCGGAAACCAATGTTCGACTGAGTGCATCCCAATGCACCTAGCCACAGAAACCGGTCATCGAGACACAGTCGACCGAAAAGTTTCCGAAGATCAGAATGTACGTAAACAGATCGCAAAAACATTTTTGCTACACTAACAAATAACGAATATGGAAACCTATCACGGCAAGATTGAAAGTGATTATTAAAGTGGAACATACAGTCTGCCGATTTGCACTGTAGCACATTAAATCGTGTAAAGTCAAAATTAAGTTCGGTTTATTCCGCCAGACAGATTATTAGATCACTAGATATAAGAGAAAATTAACATCAATGTCTGCAATAAATGCGCTCCACAAAATAACAATATTTGTTGAGTTTGGGTTGTCACGGAGGTTGGGACAATTGATTTCTAAGGTCATCAAAAATCGCTAATCGATTACCAATATACCCAGAAAAGTGAAGAAGATGGCAATCAATGCGCATGATCCTTGTGCAATGCAAAAGACATTTATCCATGACCCAATTAATCAATATGGTGTGCATCACCATCTGGATGTGACAAAAGTTCGATACGCAGCCGTAACACGGTATAGCACTGAACCAAACTGCGCGAACAGAACGAAAAATGCGGAAGACATAGTAGTACATGGTACACGAAAAGCTCGAATATGATTTGAGAAGACCTAGATGTGTTAAGGCGTAAAATAAAATTAGGGCCACTATGATTTTACATGAGCATAAGGACTAATTCAGCCTGCGTAAATTCCATGAAGTAAAGACTGAAATATTCTGTCTGCCTCATTGAAGATAAAAAGTCCAGAATATTTGCTCGCAGGATGAGGGCGCAAATGAAAAACATCCACGACTTAAGTTACTAAAGTGATATACCAGAAAACGAAGATCATCGAAGAAACGAAAGAAAAACAAAGAACGAAATTCATTCTATTCTGAGTTGCCGAAGAACTTAAAACCAACTTCAGTATTATCAACATTAGCTAGCACGTTAGGGAAGTGGATGGTCTAAAGAAAGAAATGGAAAAGAAAACAAAATGATATTTTGAAACAATTCTGTATAGGAAAGACTGGTAAAAACAACTTCATGACGGCATGCGGCAAAATGAGTTTAATCAGTCTCAGTTTCGATTTTTTCAACAATTAGTCTTGCACTAATGTGCTCTGCTTTTAGTTGGCATTTCACAGGAAGACTGAATCAAAAGAGAAAAAGAAACCGATGAACAGTGACACGTCGACAGCAAAATAATAAGTCAAACAACTACTTCGAAGAAAGATGTCCAATGCAAAAACCTCACTAACTGTGCCGTTGAGCCTAATCGTAAACTGTATGCAACAAACATTTGCCGGCAGCTTAAGAATCACAACCCGGTAGATACAACCTCATTCTCTCGATTGACTCTTCGCGCTTCAGGTAGTGCGATTTTGAGCAATAGTAATCAGGCAGGCGTTAGAAGAGCTCTGAGCAGATCAGCGGAGTGTACATTGTTAGACTGCATCTCAGTAAAAAAAACGTTTATCCGGAGTTCAATTGGAAGACTCTGAATAGCAAACGACTGAGGAGCCCATGTTTGTGCATTCAACCAGTGTATACGCCCACCTACGGCGGATCCCATGAAAAGAAAGACCAGTTCCACCGGGAGTGATCTCAGTTATTCAGCAGTTTGCGTCCAAAGGACTGGTGATTTTAACGCCAAACTTGGGTACTTAGCTGAGACGGAACGGCATATCGTAGGCAGATTTTCTGTGCCAGCCGATCGGACCGACAACGGAGATCGTCTCATCTAAGTTTGTTCTGACCACAAGCTTTCTCCGGCGAACATCAGTTTCTCACATAAAGCGACATCGGTGCACCTGGCGGCCTCCGCTTTCACAGCGTTGGACTCAGAACAACCACAGTGCCATCGGTCACCGGTCGCGTTGACCAATCGAGGATTTCCAATCATTCAGGTCAACACTTGTTGACTCACACCACGCTTTACTCCCGGCTCGCTTTTGTCTCTGCCTAGTCTGTGGTCGCAAGAGGACAAAGGCCACTTGTCCGGTACAGCTCATTCTGGACGGGAACCGCGGCCTACAGTTACAGTCAGAACTCTCAATGGAGTTGTCGCCTCAATAAAATGTTAAGGATTTGAGTGAACACTGGGAACAAGCCAAAGAAACTCTGCGCTTAACGGGAAGGTACGTAAGCCCCCGAAACGATGGGTATCCTCGACTTCAGTTGTACTGTTAGATTCGCGCAAGTCCGTGCGACCGGATGCAACATAAAATGAGGCGAGAAACGACCTGGGGGCAGTGGTGGATAGGGAAGTGCAGGGAAATGGAAAAACTGAACATTCATCATCGTCATCATAGTTCAGCTTCAAACAGCAAAGCAAGCTTCACTGACCACTGCCTTTTCCCAAGAGTTACTCGTTCCTGTAAAAAGAGTGAATATCCAAGGGAAACAGGGAGCGGACCTACACAAGCGGAAATAGATAAGACGCTGCTGCAACCAACACACGAAACAGTCTAACTGTAAAAACGCACTATTTCAATCATTCTGATTCAACAGAGAGTGACAACACAATCGCCACTGTTCACGGTTCACTGCCATATCCTTCAGTGTCTCCGATCAAATAGTTGACTAGTCTTTCGGACCCCAACCACGAAGACGTGAGACACCAGTGAGATCATCAACCCATTCAACCACTGTTTGTCAGACAACAGCGTGCTGCGATATAGGCATTCTGTGGGGACGAAGAAAACGTATCCCTATCACTAATTTATTCAAATTCCATGCATCTTTCAAAGGTTGAACCCGAGAACCCAGAATTTCACGCCTTATCTCTGAGTTAAGACATCTCTCCAGTTATATTCTACTAGCGTTACTTCGATGTACTAGGTCCCAGGGTTCAATCTTTAGAAGAGGCACTGAATACGAATTAGTCAATGTAGTTTGGTCATGTTTTGCGCGTGTTCACGGAATGGCCACTACATTACACGATGTTCTGTGAGACAGCTATTGATCAGGACATGGATCGACGTGGGAAGTCGATGAAATGGACTCTTTCATGCAGGTCTAGTTAGACTTAGTTCAATTTGGGTGATGCAGCCATGAACCTGTCAGCAGGGGGTTCTGGTTTTGTTTGCCACCTCAAAGCATCATCTGCTCAAACAAAAAAGATCGGTAGATAATGAGAGATCGACTGCAGAACAGCACTTTGAAGAACTATAGAGAAGAAAGATTTCGAACACAAGAACGTCACTGAAAGCAGCACTCAACTACATCAGCCATTGTCTCCAACCATCTGGAGCATCCGCTTCAGGTAACAGTCAAAGACTGTCTAAGCCTATATGCGATAGCGGTGGGCGGTAAACGTCGGTTAGTGAAGTCGTGTACGATAGGAATGGAGAGCTCATCCATGGTAGACAGGAAATACTGGACCGTTGGCCTGAGCATTTCAGGGATCAGTTTAACTGGCCACACGCTAACGCATTTAGTCCGACGTCTGGAGCTGTGAATCCTTAGGAGGTGTCACTTGATCCTCCAACGGAAGTGGAAGTGCAGTCGAATATTTGACTTCTGAAGAGGGGAAAAGCAGCCGGTCTTAACGACCTTCCCCTAGTTCTCTTCAAATTGGGTGGAGAAGTGCTGATGAAATCACTTACCTCCTTGCTTCATGATATTTGGAACGAGCAAGGCATTCCGTTATCTTGAGGTGATTTGCTGATTGTACCCATCCTCAAGAAGGACACACGGAGTGGCTGCAGCAATGATTGTGGGATTAGTTTAATTCCGATAGTTACTAAGGTGTTAGCTTCAATAATGCTTCGCCGTTTGACACCGATTCGCGAGAGTAATATCCGCGAACAACAGGCCGGATTTCGGCCAGGTCGAGGTTGCATCGACCAGATATTCACTCTTCGACAGATACTCGAAACGCGCCACACGCACGGGCGCCCTACGATCGTAGTCTTCCTCGACTTGAAAGGTGCTCTTGACTCCGTGGATCGACCAGCATTACTCAGTGCTCTCCACCGGAAGGGTATGCCAACGAAGTTTGTAAACCTGTTGCGAGCATTGTACTCGTATGCCTATGGTCGGGTGGGGGTATACGGTGAACTATCAAATGCATTCGAAATGACTAGTGGCGTTCGACAAGAACGTCCCATCTCTCGGTTTCTGTTCAATTTCTTCATAGTCGAGGTGATGGAAAATGCTTTAGGAGGTCTCCGGGATGTAGAAATCGAACTGGGAAGTAGAGAAATCTATGTGACCTAGATTATGCAGACGACGTCGTGTGCCTGTTCGAGTGTGCGCATCGTGCACAACGAGCACTAGATAGACTGTCGAGATCGGTTGCTCGGTTTGGCATGTGCATTGCACTTCAAAGTGCAAAGTGCATTTGCAGGACTGGACGAGAGCAGCGCCGAACTTGGTGCTGAGCGGAGAGGAACTAATGATTGTGGGCCGTTTCACCTACCTTGGTAGCTGCGTATCGAAAGACGGTAGCTCGGGAGTGGAGGTAAACATGCGTATACCCAAGGCTTGAGGAGCTTACGCTGGACTGATGCACTTGTGGCATCGGTGTGATATTTCGCTGAAGTTGAAAGGTCGTGTGTACTGTGCCTTGGTGCGTTCAGTTCTGTCGTACGGTTGCGAGACATGGAGTATGCGTGTGGGCGATGTTCGTCGGTTGAAGGTTTTCGACCATCGATGTCTACGTAGTATGGCTAGGATTGCATAGAGTGACTGGATGATTGATATTGAGGTTAGGAATCTGGTGTTAGGCACCAGTTCTGAGAATACCTTATCTGAGCGTATGGAACCGTAGACTGTGCTGGCTGGGTCACGTGTTGCGTATGGGGAACACCCGTCTACCACTTGATGTCTTGTTTCGCATTCCTCTCAAGGAGTAGAGGAAGCCATGTGGAGGTCGACAGATGGCGTGGCAACGTGGGATGAGAAAATGTACAGTGAACATAGGTAAAGTAGGTGTTTCACGTCTTCGTGGTTGGGGTCGGAAAGACTAGTCAACTATTTGATCGGAGACACTGAAAGATATGGCAGTGAACCGTGAACAGTGGCGATTGTGTTGTCACTCTCTGTTGAATCAGAATGATTGAAATAGTGCGTTTTTACAGTTAGACTGTTTCGTGTGTTGGTTGCAGCAGCGTCTTATCTATTTCCGCTTGTGTAGGTCCGCTCCCTGTTTCCCTTGGATATTCACTCTTTTTACAGGAACGAGTAACTCTTGGGAAAAGGCAGTCGTCAGTGAGGCTTGCTTTGCTGTTTGATGTTGTATTTTGATGAAGTTGATGATAATGAAATGCCTAACTGGGAACCTTTCGTCGACAAGCGGCTCAACGCGCGTTGAATCCTCTGTGCATTTTCGCTCAGCAAGGTGTTATTACCACTGGAGGAGTTCCACTATTCAAAAGCCTCGGTGAATCGTTCCGTGCAGCATCCTGTATGACGATTTTTTAAAGGCCTAATGATATACGGTAGCCATGCTGTATTTCCTTAGAGGCGACGAACGGTGGCAAAAGCTGTCCATAAACCTTAACCCTACCCGATGAGTTGACCGCCACATACTTCTCAGATACACCATTTCTTTACCACCAAGTCATAGTGCAGACCTATGAACAGAGTCAAAGGCTGCGCAAATGTCCACGAACTCGATGACTATTGGCTTTCTGAAACTAGAACGGTGCTCCTCCACCTGTTGGAAAGTGAGGACTTGATGGACGCATCCACGACCAAAGCGAAAACCCAGCCTGTTTCTCACGAGTTCGCCCTTCAGGCGTTTCATAACCCGCAAAGAATGACGGACGAAAGCAGTTTTGACGCCACTGGGATTAGGCTTATGTCCCTATGAGTAGTGCAGTCATCACGCAAGTCCATTTTGAAGTCGGGGACATCGATCGACTTCCCCACAAGAAGGGGAACTTCTCGGAGTACTAGATCTTCGAGAACTAAACTTCAACTTCTCTAACCAGTTCTATTTCTTTATCTTTAAACAGGGTTGGAAAAAGCCCCTCGGAACCCGGCGTATTATAACGTCCCAAGGCTCTTATTTTCTTGAGGATCTCCGTCTCATTTAGTGTATCTGTTGTAACAGACCACCGGACGCTTGCTTGAATAGATGCGGGAGGATCTGACGCTGAGGGGCAGCTAAGTTCTCTAAAACTGTTCCGCCCAACGTACACGACGGGGCTGCAGGTTGTGGATAGGCAATCGTCGCTTTCACAGATCGTTTCGCTCACACTTAATGCTTTCCTACCGGTTAAACGGCTTGCGGAAATTTCCCGTAGCGGCAGAACGTTCCATCTCTGAAGCTCCTTGAGGTCACCAAATCTCGCGATCCCTAAGCAATCTTGCATTGAATTCACGTCACATTACGAGCCGTGCTTCATTATGCTCCTTACCAGCAGTGATTGAATGACGTGGGTTAAGAATGTGCAAAGGCTTAGCAGATATCCAGGGTGTCAACGCAATGGGTCAGGTCGCAACTCATCAAGCCAGCAGAATGCATGGCACACTTGATAAGCGACCAGTGCTCATTGATGTTTTGAGGTGGGGGCAGTCCTAGCTTCGAAAGATTGTTAGGTGAGTCGGATCAGACAGCTTGTCGCGATCTAACCGACGCTACACTGCGCGCGCTGAGCGCCCACCAAAGCAAGTGGGCATAGGAGTACACACTAACGGGTGGTCGGAATCGAGAGTGCTCCAATACGACCGGCAACTTCGTAAACAGCTACACCATTTGGAGCAAATAGCGATGTGGTCGAGTTGGGTCCACCGCTGACTCGAAGGGAATGGAAGCCAAGTGGCGTACCGCCGCCTGGAACGCATAAAGCTCGTATTAGGGAGAGACAGTTGATGGTCTGAAGACAAAGTCAACAACCGTTCCCCTTTCCATAGTAACAAGAATCAGAACCAAAAGGACCAAGGTGTGTTTCACTTGAGAACAGCCGACCAACTCTACCAGTGATCATCATCATCATCATCATCATCGTCGTCGTCGTTCAGCGTTGAACATCAAGGCAAGCCTCACTGACCACTGCCTTTTCCCAAGAGTTACTCGTTCCTGTAAAAAGAGTGAATATCCAAGGGAAACAGGGAGCGGACCTACACAAGCGGAAATAGATAAGACGCTGCTGCAACCAACACACGAAACAGTCTAACTGTAAAAACGCACTATTTCAATCATTCTGATTCAACAGAGAGTGACAACACAATCGCCACTGTTCACGGTTCACTGCCATATCCTTCAGTGTCTCCGATCAAATAGTTGACTAGTCTTTCCGACCCCAACCACGAAGACGTGAAACACCTACTTTACCTATGTTCACTGTACATTTTCTCATCCCACGTTGCCACGCCATCTGTCGACCTCCACATGGCTTCCTCTACTCCTTGAGAGGAATGCGAAACAAGACATCAAGTGGTAGACGGGTGTTCCCCATACGCAACACGTGACCCAGCCAGCACAGTCTACGGTTCCATACGCTCAGATAAGGTATTCTCAGAACTGGTGCCTAACACCAGATTCCTAACCTCAATATCAATCATCCAGTCACTCTATGCAATCCTAGCCATACTACGTAGACATCGATGGTCGAAAACCTTCAACCGACGAACATCGCCCACACGCATACTCCATGTCTCGCAACCGTACGACAGAACTGAACGCACCAAGGCACAGTACACACGACCTTTCAACTTCAGCGAAATATCACACCGATGCCACAAGTGCATCAGTCCAGCGTAAGCTCCTCAAGCCTTGGGTATACGCATGTTTACCTCCACTCCCGAGCTACCGTCTTTCGATACGCAGCTACCAAGGTAGGTGAAACGGCCCACAATCATTAGTTCCTCTCCGCTCAGCACCAAGTTCGGCGCTGCTCTCGTCCAGTCCTGCAAATGCACTTTGCACTTTGAAGTGCAATGCACATGTCAAACCGAGCAACCGATCTCGACAGTCTATCTAGTGCTCGTTGTGCACGATGCGCACACTCGAACAGGCACACGACGTCGTCTGCATAATCTAGGTCACATAGATTTCTCTACTTCCCAGTTCGATTTCTACATCCCGGAGACCTCCTAAAGCATTTTCCATCACCTCGACTATGAAGAAATTGAACAGAAACCGAGAGATGGGACGTTCTTGTCGAACGCCACTAGTCATTTCGAATGCATTTGATAGTTCACCGTATACCCCCACCCGACCATAGGCATACGAGTACAATGCTCGCAACAGGTTTACAAACTTCGTTGGCATACCCTTCCGGTGGAGAGCACTGAGTAATGCTGGTCGATCCACGGAGTCAAGAGCACCTTTCAAGTCGAGGAAGACTACGATCGTAGGGCGCCCGTGCGTGTGGCGCGTTTCGAGTATCTGTCGAAGAGTGAATATCTGGTCGATGCAACCTCGACCTGGCCGAAATCCGGCCTGTTGTTCGCGGATATTACTCTCGCGAATCGGTGTCAAACGGCGAAGCATTATTGAAGCTAACACCTTAGTAACTATCGGAATTAAACTAATCCCACAATCATTGCTGCAGCCACTCCGTGTGTCCTTCTTGAGGATGGGTACAATCAGCAAATCACCTCAAGATAACGGAATGCCTTGCTCGTTCCAAATATCATGAAGCAAGGAGGTAAGTGATTTCATCAGCACTTCTCCACCCAATTTGAAGAGAACTAGGGGAAGGTCGTTAAGACCGGCTGCTTTTCCCCTCTTCAGAAGTCAAATATTCGACTGCACTTCCACTTCCGTTGGAGGATCAAGTGACACCTCCTAAGGATTCACAGCTCCAGACGTCGGACTAAATGCGTTAGCGTGTGGCCAGTTAAACTGATCCCTGAAATGCTCAGGCCAACGGTCCAGTATTTCCTGTCTACCATGGATGAGCTCTCCATTCCTATCGTACACGACTTCACTAACCGACGTTTACCGCCCACCGCTGTCGCATATAGGCTTAAACAGTCTTTGACTGTTACCTGAAGCGGATGCCACTTTCATCTCTTCGGCTACCTTAGCCCATCAGTTTTCGCGGTCATTCTTAAGACTTTTCGTCAACTGATGCCGCAACTGTCGACATATCTGATTCGCGTCCTTGCAGTTTGGAAGCTGGTGTATTTGCTCCGTTGGACCCAGCGACCGTTGCGAGATCCAGTGTCTTTGATGAACGCTAGATTTAGGACCGCAGGCAAAATCTGCTGCCAAGTGCACCGCCTGCTTTATTTGGTCTCACTGCTCATCTACGTTACTGCCCGACAGAGTTCTTAGTTCCTTGGATAGTTTCTGTTCGTAGTTGTTGCGAACAGCTGAATCATACAGACGTTCGACGGCCAATCGAGTTTTCGGTTTGCGTCGTTGGCCGTTCAGCTGCAGCAAAAAATCGCATTAAAACTAACGCGTGGTCCGATTCGACCTACGTGGTCCAGTATAATTTACGGCTCTCGACAGAACCACGCCAGCGGCAGATAACTGCGATATGGTCAATCCGACTTAGAGTACCTGTCGAGTTAGAGCGTCATGTCGTCGTGCGACGCACACTGCGTTGGAAATTCGTACTAGAGAGGAATGATTTGTTGTCCACACATAAGTCTTTCTCCGTTATCCGTTCGCTGAGCTGGCAGGGCATACCGCCCACCTAAATAGGATTCCGTTGCACTAGGTTTTCCAATTTGTGTATTAAAGTCAATTGCTACCACAACAATGTCAAGGGTGACGAGGTCATCGTAAAACTCGTCTTTCTCCATGTCCGTGCTGCAGTCTGTTGGGGGGGCATGCCGAGATAACAAACAAACTGCGCTTAACACTGCTATCCTTCCGAACGCCCACTGATCTCTGCAATCTCACGGCGCACAAGCGACTGTTAACGGGGATCCAGCCTAGAAGGGCTGTTCAAGCCATCTCACTACACCGCGTTGACCCACAGTTCGAGCTGCTCCGTCTCCTCAAGTGTGCAGGAAATACCTTGACGCAGTTAGCTGAATTAACCTACTCTACTTGAATCCTGAATTCGTGTTTCACTCACGCAGCAGATATCCATCGAAAGTGAGTCAACTGTCAGAGCCAAACACGCCTGTTGGCCAGCCTGCATTAAAGTGAGCACATTGAAGGAACCTAGATGCAGAGGCTGCAGAGGCTGACGAGGTTTGAGAAAGTGTGAGCTAACAGACTGAAAACCACCTACTACACTACTTGACAATAAACCGTTGCGACCATCGGGCGTGTTATCAATGGAGATACTATGGGTAGGCGGAAGGGGCAAACAGATTGGGTTGGAGACAGAAGAGACAGGTTGAATAAAAGAGAGGGAACTCTGAGCAGTAGCATACTTATCATTACCCACCCCAAATGTGCTCGATGCAATGGGCAGCGCGGTCCTGATTATCCTGCGCGACGACCGATGCAGTATGGAATTATTTGTAGGCGTGTAACTCATGGGGAATAATGGACGGGTACGGCTAGGGAGTCCAGTCGCTAAGCAGAAGAACGATTAGGGTTCTCGACCGAAGTCTTTGGTTCTGACAAAAACCTTACCGCAAGGCAGCCTTACACCTTCAAGGTCTAGAGTGTTGTTACCGGATTGGACGGTAGTAGTCTGAACTTGATACTCGGTAGAGAGGAACCAACGAACTTGAACCGTTTCATCTAAACTGGCAGCTGAACGTCAAACGTTCGTAACGGCCGTAGATTTGAACACTCGTACATACAAGACTCGAGTGACGTGCGCCGAAATGAAGCACCTGTAGCGCCGGCCTGATAATTTTCTGAGATTGAAAGGTCATGTGTACTGTGGCGCAGTTCTGTAGTATAGTTGTGAGCCATACAGTACGCGTGTCGGAGATATTCGTCTATTGGAGGGTTTCAATAACCGATGTCTACGTATTATGACTGGGGCTGGATGGAGTGAGTAAAGTACAAATTAAAAATCTGTTACAATCTCAGGGCATGAAGCTTAGTAAACTACTCTGGTTGCGTCACGTGTTGCGTATGACGAACATTTTTCTATCATACCGGGTCCTATTAGCTGTTACTCTCATGGAGTAACAGAAGGTACTTGAGAGACAACAGACGCGGGATGAGAAAACGTACACTGTACTTGGGTAAAACAAATAGTTATCTCACGGCTTCGTGGTTGCATTCCGAAAAAACCGTTACCCAGCCGGCTGGAGACCTAAGGATATGACAGTGATCCGTAAACAGTGACGATCGCGTTGTCATTTTTTTTGTCGAATCGAAATGATTGAAAAGTGCTTCTGTACAGTTAGACTGTGTTCCGTATAGTGGCTACTGATACATTCTCATCTTTTTCCGCTTGTGCAGATCCGTTCCCTGCTCCCCTTGCATGTTCTTTCCCCCCGTAAGAACATGTAACTCTGTGAAAAATGCAGCGGTAAGTGGGGCTCGTCTTACCATTCAAGGTGGAACAATGGTAACGATGTTATTTTCCGAACGTGAAGGACTACTAGACGACCGTCAATACGGTTTTCAACCTTACCGCTGAAACGACCTACTGGCTCGCGCTTTACACTTCTGGTCGGCATTATTCGAAAACCACAAGGAAACAAACCGGTCTAGGTTGACATCTTCAGGGGTTTCGATCAAGGTCGGCACAAAGGTCTGCTGGCGGAACTTTCGGATTCTCCCTGGCTGTTGTGCCGTGAACATCAAGTTTAACCAGTGAGAAAACTATCTCCGTCCGACAGGGTGCTATCCCAGCCATTTCCTATAAATTCTGGAGTTGCCTGAGGTCTATTGCTTGATTCCACTCTTATTCACTGGTGATCTATCCACTACCTTTAACACAACCCGATTCTTTCCCAGTGACACCATTCCCCTACCGGACATCAGGCCGTCCAAAGAACCAGGATCGATCGCCAGCGATGTGTTGCCAATACACCCCTGAACACCTCCTGGGGCAACGACAATCACGTTACATTTAACGCTTCAAAACCTTTCCTCGTTCAATTTCTCTAAAACACTATTCATTTTCCCTATATCTGTCGAGTTTTCGAACCTTCACTACACAAACGATTTTTCTTTTCGGATTACCTACATACTGCGGCTTGCTTCCCAAGCTGAGTGCAAAGTTGGCTTCCAGATTTGCACCATGCTTTCAAATTCACCTCATCTGTCACAAAGCTGAAATCCAAACTGCACCTGGATCCTGAAATTATGTCTGGAGTGGGGTTTCGTCTGGTTCTTTCCATTTTCTTGATCATGTTAAAAAGGCCACCCGACTGACCAACGATATTTCATTCACATCCATTTTGCAAACACTAACCCGTCATTGGACGCTACATTCATCATTAATGTTCAGCCTGAAACAGCAAGACAAACCTACAGACCCGTGCACTTTCCCCAGAGTTATATGTTTCTACAAAAAGAGTAAATATCCAAGGGAAACAGGGAGCGGACCTACACAAGCGGAAATAGATAAGACGCTGCTGCAACCAACACACGAAACAGTCTAACTGTAAAAACGCACTATTTCAATCATTCTGATTCAACAGAGAGTGACAACACAATCGCCACTGTTCACGGTTCACTGCCATATCCTTCAGTGTCTCCGATCAAATAGTTGACTAGTCTTTCCGACCCCAACCACGAAGACGTGAAACACCTACTTTACCTATGTTCACTGTACATTTTCTCATCCCACGTTGCCACGCCATCTGTCGACCTCCACATGGCTTCCTCTACTCCTTGAGAGGAACGCGAAACAGGGCATCACATGGTAGATGAGTGTTCCCCATACGCAACACGTGACCCAGCCAGCACAGTCTACGGTTCCATACGCTCAGATAAGGTATTCTCAGAACTGGTGCCTAACACCAGATTCCTAACCTCAATATCAATCATCCAGTCACTCTATGCAATCCTAGCCATACTACGTAGACATCAATGGTCGAAAACCTTCAACCGACGAACATCGCCCACACGCATACTCCATGTCTCGCAACCGTACGACAGAACTGAACGCACCAAGGCACAGCACACACGACCTTTCAACAGACCGACGGCACAAGTGCTTCAGTCCAGCGTAAGCTGCTCTAGCCTTGGATATACGCGTGTTTACGTCCACTGTCGAGCTTCTTTGTCTTTGCCTGTTTGACCATCACCTCCAGGATACCTCCTAAAGCGTCTCCCCTTACCTCGTCCATGTTTTGTTTTTTGCTCCTCTAAGCTTGTAACAACAGCGCCTCTTTTGGTAACGTTTTTGCGCGACCCTAGCATACGTCCAGCTAGCTGTCCTCATCAAATTCGTTAGCAAGCACCGCACTTCTGCTTTCAGTTTTCTTTTTTGCCGGATATGAAAAACTGTGGGATACATCCCTGGGTAGTATTTTCATCCATTTGCGACTTATTCTCAAAAGCAGGATCAGTAAGCTGACTCTGGAGTGAATGTTCCATTACCTTCCTCTTTCGTGATGTATTTCGACAGTGAGACTAGCTTGTTTGTGTTTCACTTTCCGGAGGGCATATACACGTCTTTATATGCATACTTATGTATACATTATACATATCTGTGTGCAGATAGTACATCAACGGAACGAGGGTGAAGGAGGCGACAATGCGCTGAGTCCAGCACGTACACAGCAGCTTTATCCTCTACTTCTCTCATCGGGTTTATTGGGATGCTTGGGAAGTATCACCTTAATGAAAGTGGAAATAGAACTGAGCTTTCAATTAGTAAAATGTGGAAAATGGGCCGATCCCGAAGCTCTATATAGTTCCTTTCAAACTGTGGTGAGCTGAGCTGTCTCCCTAGAACAGAACAACGAATTAACAGATGTTTTCTCGCAATGTGCCCATCTTAAATGGGGCTATATATACGTAAGGAAAAAATGAAGGAATAGATTGAATTGAAAAGTTCATTATAACATTTCCATCAGACTTGGGACTAACTATCAAACCTTTTACAATTAGGTGAACGCTTCCAATTATTTCCTTCAGCGTGCAACCTCAGCTGCAAGTATTCACGTTTGAGTCATGTGCAGGTACATAAGACAGGGACCTGAATGTGGCTTATGTGCCAGCGGAATCGTGGCTCAAACTAAGTAGACAGCCTGAGGAACACATTTACGAAGTATAACTGAACTAAATAAAACAGACTAATGCATGCGGACCAGCGGAGGCCGATTAATTGCAATCAAAACTTCCACCGAGAAACGTAGAATCTTGAAAGGAATGTCAGTGTACTTGAAAGAACATGACAGCAAAATATAGTACCATCAGTACGAAAGATGAACTCACTTGAAACAGTTCGCCGTTGCTGATATATCCATCCTTATCCATGTCGTATATTTTAAACGCAAACCGTAGCTTCGCTTCTTTGTCCCCCTTAACGCTGAACTGTGACATACCGTTGATAAATTCCTTAAAATCGACCTCTCCGTTGCCATCAGTATCGAAAATCTCGATGACTCTGGCCACCAGGGGGTTCTGCTTCAGTTCAGGAAGGCTCATGAACTCCTTCACACTAAGCGAGCCAGACCCATCTAAGTCCAACTTTTTAAAGCGCTTTGCAAGTCGGCGAATTTCCTCAACATCGAACGTAGAGCAAAGTTCTGGGAGAGACGCTTCGTTCCCCATATTTCCTGGGCGGTGGCGGCTAATTGCAGATCGTGACGACTGACCCCGACGACCCTAATGTGAGGATTCGAAATAACAAATAAGTTCAGTTTCATTCTCGATTAGGTACCAAGAACTTACTGCAACACGGCCTTTCATTCACATCCTCGCATCGAAACCTGTCTGGATCACACGATGTTTTGACGACAGGAATGTCATTAAATTGCAGCTCATTTGTCACCGACAGGGTTTCAGTTCAGGACATAACGGTGTATATGATTTGTGACTGTGACCCTTCAGCACCTCAAAGTCCTCGCTTCAGCTAACCTCCAGAGGGATTTCCCTGTGCTGGGACAGCTTGCGATCCAATTCAGCCTTGGAGCCACCGGTCACCCAAGGGAAGAGAAAGTAGGACTCCCCACTGGATAAAGTGAGAGACATTGCAGTTGGCTCTCCCGGAACCATAGCCGCATGCCTTTCCAAGATCCGGAAACATTAGTCATGGCCTGATTTAGAATCTCATCTAGATCAAAATAATCTACCACACGAAAACCCTAAGGGATAGTATGCAGTGTAAGCATAGGAAAACGCAGGGATTTTGAGCGAGGTTGGTGGGAATAGGAACTAGTCAGAGTCGAGCTTTGGGCATTTGAGGAGGGCACCTGCCAGTGGCCGTCTCAGAAGAATCCGAATTGTTTTGCTTTTATGGTCCTCACCAATTCCCATGGAAGGTTTTCACTGTTCAAGGAGGCACCCTTTAGATAAGACCTGTTCGCCGATTTCAGTTTGATCCTTGAGAACCCGGAACGGATTGTCGGGAAAGAATAAAGTGCATGGAGTCGAAATCGGTCATTTACAGAAAAAACGGTTGATAATTACCAGTGGTTACTGAAGTGGCTTCGAACCATTCTATGCAAACCAGGATAGCCAGAAGACCAAACAGAATGGAAAACTGGAATTTTATTCACAGTCCCTGTGCCTATACATGAAATTATCCAGACAATACAAAACCGTACGATTGAGGATATCGTCTGGCACTCATTCACTGGGGATGAAGCTGGAAATCAGCGAGCTTGTTTCTGACAATCAGCGAGCCATTTTGTTACGCCCAATTAGTAAATTTCATTATTTTTTAAAAAACCATTATAGGCGAATCGTTCGTCTTAATTGGCGGCTATTTACGGGCACCCTGTTTCTTACTGCAAGTGCCTCGGAAAGAGCGGTCGTACTTAAGCTAATGAACTTTCCAATGACTTTCTTGTTCCGTAGCATCCGCCATTGGTCGAAGGGGCTTACGGTCGTCCCTGTTCAGTATCCTGTGCCACTGCTCTCTTGAAATTTCAATGCACAAATCACGACCTTTGGAACAAATAATTTCAATAGTCAAGTTTTCGGAAAACAATCGGGGAAAGCATAGTTTTTGATCATCGATCCCCATCTATATTTTCCTTGGACTACCGTATACCGTATAACGCCATGCTTCCACTTGACACTTATTATATTAAGGTACTCCGTTTTGCAAAAAGAAAGCCATTGGAAAGGGCCATCTTGACGAAAATGGTACATTATCTCGTTGTGGCGCACAATTTGTAGGAGCCTCTAATTTGGAAACAGTGAATTTGTTGTCTGAAGTCAGTTGTCACATGCATTAAGCATCTTGAAAGATGAATGAGGTCTCATTCTGCAGCAAACAAAAAAGAAGCTGAAGCTTTGGCCTATGCACCATTGTTCAATGCAAGAACGTCAACGGAAACCTGCGAGTCCATATACCTTTCGGATCGATGCCTGTCGGCTTTGTCAGGACCTAGGAAAGATATTATTCAAGGTGGGTTTAATTGGAATCTTCGTCCGTAAACACTGCTATCTGAAGGACTGTAGCTAGGAAGATTGGCGAACGTTAATGTAGATACGGTTGGATTGTTGTAATTCTAATTCCAGATATTTATGACGATTACGTTCACGGTGAGGCAGCAGCGCGACTTTGTGGATGTCTTGGGCCACTACCTTCTGGCAAATTAAGGGACTCTAGGATAGCGTAGCACACACCACGTCCAAACCCCTAAATACTCTACTCAGGGAGCGCGTATGTATGAAGACCTCCGTCTATCTCTAAATAGGAAGAAACTGGTTCCAGACTCCGTCTGGAACTATCGACAGATCATCTCAGCATCGTGCTTCAAGAATCCCAATGTAGCCTATTTCGGCCACCGTAGTGTTCAACGTGCTATTGCCAATAATTACTGATTGATTTTACTGAGGTCTTGCATAGCGGCAATCAGCAAAATAGTGCTTGAAAAATGCGATAACCGATTTGCTGGATATCACTGAAGCGGTATTAACTAACGTCATCCGCGCGTCCAGTGTCTGCTGACCACCTTTTTTGTGACACGCTCACCAGGGAATATATCTATCAGGCTTTACGTCCGCGGGGTTATTTTAATTGAGATTATTGCATTCAGCGGGGCATTTTTCTCCAGGGTGAAATTCCCAGCTAATGATGCCCGTGCTCACAAAAGATTTGATTTTGAGACAATAAAGTCTCACCGTTAACATATTGGTAACAATCTTTTGTTATCGTCAGCCACTGATTTGTTAAAAGGGTTTTTTGCTGGATTAACTGTATATGGTGTTTGCTCTCCGCGTGGCTCAGAATTCGACACATACTGATCACCAAATCTTGTTTCATGTCGGAAATAAATTTCCAGGGAGCGAACACAGGGTAGTTCACGGTAGAATCCATGTCCATGCCCCCTCCCTGACCATCTTTTTGACACAACTCGTCCATCCTATCTTAACTGGCAACAATTTCCCTCTATATTACGCCAACTTGACTGGGGAAAATTTTTCCTTAGCGACTAACCCACAGACGGCCGCAGATAAATTTCATCGCAACATGGCCAACTGCATCTCGAAACTGACCATTATAGAACGAATGAACAACGGCACTTTTCCGTGACACATGACTATACTAAGTTTATTCTTTTGCCCTATCTGTCCGACACTATCTCTCGCCTAAGTAAACCTCTCCTTCGGAAAGAAGAAACTAGGGCACCAAGGCATAAAAATTAACCCATAATACTTTCAAAACTATATAGATTAAGATTCCATGATCGCAAACCTTCAGTGAGCTTCTTAGTTTTGCCTAATGGTGAGTTTGCGACAACCCCAAAAGACAGCTGAGGCGTTCAGTAAATATTTCGCCTCTTCCATGGCCCCAGCTGCAGCCAGCGACCCACCCGAACTACAGAATAGGACTAACTCCACCTTATCTTCAGTGTCCTTCGATGTTAAGACTATTGAACGAAATTCAGCCAATTTCAAGCCAGAGCCTGACGAAGGCCCTGATGGCATTCCTCCATCAGCTGTTCTAAGACGTGGCCCTGATCTACCTTTGCTGCTGCCCAACCTCTTCACACTTTAAATTAACTCTGGTGCAGTTCCGAACAACGGGAAGCACTCTGTAATAACCCCTATCCATAAGAAGGATTCCCTGCATGATATGTCCAATTACCGCCCCACCAACCACACGCCGTTATCTCCAGGGTTAAGGAGAAGGTGGTAAAATGATCCATCGTGGACCACGTCTTAGCCTCCAACCTCCGTAGCCCAAAACAACACGGATTTCTCCAAACTCGTTCTTGCTCCACCTGTCAATTTTACTTCCTGAACCTCCTGACTAACCTAGAGAACAGGGGTATGGCCTTCACAGTCATCTACCTCGATATGTCTAAGGCTTTTGACACGGTCCCTCACCCGTACCTTTTATCCAAAGTAAACTCCTTTGGCATCACCGATCCTCTTCTATCCTGACTCTCGTCTTACTTAACCCAAAATGGCAGGTGGTCTCCATTGACGGCATTACCTCCAATCCCAGACCTGTTACTAGTGGCGTCATACGGGGCAGTGTACCTGGTCCCCTGCTATTCCTTATGTACATTAATGATGCACTAGATTCAATATCTCACGGCGTCCCTTTCTTGTTTGCTGATGACAAAATAGTTTACCCTCTTAAATCAAATGAAGTTAGTGTTGCAGTTAGAGACATTTGTGCCCATTTGTCCGCATTAGACGACTGGTGTGCTTCCTGGATGATGTGCTTCTCCGCCGATAACAGCGAAATACGCACGTATAGGTGTAAAATACCTAAAGATTCAATTTTGTTACGTGGATCTTATATTGCATGTAAACCCAAAATCCGTGACCTTGGTCTCTCAACTAAATTTCTCAGAGCATGTAGTTATTCAGTCGGCTAAAACTAGCAGAAATGTAAGTCTGATTTTTTGCACAATGAAACTATCCGACGGTATCCCCAGCATTTATAAAACACTCGTTCGACCGCCCCTTGAGTATGGCACTCTGATGTAATCCAGCACGTCAACGTCGGATAGGATTCCCGTTGAAAGTATTCAGGGGTGCTTCACTAACCAAGTGGTAGGTTGGTCGACGATTCTGAATTACAAGGAACGCTCTCCAGCCCTTAAACTTGAGCCACTTTGGATACAACGACTGAAAATCAACCTGGCTTTTCTGCATAACCTGATGAATAAGCGCCCCTTCTCCATCGACCCACCTATATTCTCCTCTGCCAGCCCCTACACTCTCCGTCATAGGTCTTCAACCATCCATACAAAAATCGAGTTTCTTTCTTGTTGCTTGTGCCAAACTTTGAAACAAACCTCTCATTACCATTCGGTGCATGCAGAACCAATCCAGTTTTGAGGCTGGCCTAAATAATTAGCTTAGTGTCAACCAGGTCCTTCAATCGACCAACACCCCTATCTCGGAAGGGCGTGCCTTTGAGTCAGCCATCGACTTCTAAATACACATCCCACCCCCTGCTTTCCATACTAGCGTAATACGGACAATAACGAAGATTAACCTTCGCTGATCGCTGGGTAAACGGAGTAGTTGTAACCATTTTAAGGGGGGGACCTACCCTTGGCCCACCACTAGACCCAACGCTTCCCAACTGGCAGACGTGCAAATACCATGGATATGTCTTCCCCGCTTCCCGATTCACTCCCATACTTCTGGGTACTACCCTGGTCACATTACCACATAAGTTCTCTATTATTAGCCAACCCTAGGTCAGACCGTTTCACTGTGAAATATTGTTCCTTGTGGACTTCATTGCCCCAACAGTCAAACATCGCTTTCAAAAACGAAGTCCGGAAACTGCTGACTGTTCAGGCCATTATTCCCATATACGATCCTTATCTCTCAGAGACTCGGGCGTACGAAGTTTGGTTAGGATTGCAACAGTTACTACAGTAGGGTCTCCAAAACCTGGATCTCGGCCAACAACATTAAATAACATCAAGGTCCGTGATAGCAGGAGGATGCTGGATTCTATGACAGCTATAACCGCGATTAACCCTACTTATATCGGTCTTTCCACCTCGAATTCCTTTCCCCATAGTTTTCTCTGCCCCTGATTTACTCTGCCAACATATGGGATCCTGTCTTTATGCTGAGTATTGCCGGAACTAGTTCCTTTCTTCGTAGATATTTCACCACAGAACACATTCGAGTTTCCTTTTACTCTTCCTACCTACTCATCTTGCTTCTCAGTAACCTACTAATGCGAACCGCGTAGACTACTTTCCCTGAAGTACCCAGCCTAGTTTCATTTATGAAAAGAGGAAACTCTGTCTACGTTACACAGATGATGTGATTCACAGCACACAAGTCCACATTAGTAAGTTTCAAGCAGCACTCGTTAATGAGAGCAAGACAAGGCGTTGACGATAACGGAGCCCTAAGTACAGGTCTGGATTTAAAGGCATAAACCACCATACCCCGTGTGCTTGCTTATCCCCGCTTTTGTTTTTTAGTCCAGGCGTAAACCCAAATGACTGTGACAGGTTTGCTCCAGCATCTCCGAACGTGGGGAAAACAGACCACCCCCAGCAGTTGCGAAAAAAACAAAGAGGAAAATTAATGTCAGGTGGAGGAACTATGGAAACTATCTATATGGGCTCAGTCATTCCCCTGTTAGAAATAAAAAGAGTCTATGCTGTATTAGGTTGACCCTAGCAACCAAAGCGCACTCCGGCTGATGAGGGATGGGCCACCTTCTACAATGGTTATGTATGCCATCAGCTCAGACCTGCCCCTGCGAAAGGGGAAACCCCATACAGCCATTGTTCTTTAAATAAGCGCTTGGCTACTTTGTTGGACGGTCTGAGGAAATAGCTTATCGGACTATTCACTTATGCTTCACCACCCACCCCTCTATTTTTCAACATGCCCCTGTTCCCCCAACCGCACAGCTGGTCTGTATGCTGACGTCTATAACAAATGTCGTTGTTCTTCTCTCTTAATTATTCATGCAAGGTTACTGAAACTACTACGTGGTACAAGTTGCTATCGTCCTGCCAAACACAAATTACCGATCCCAATATTCTTATGCTTCTCCCTTCTCTTCTTCATACGATTTCTCGTGACAAATCCTGTCCTAGCATCCAGCCCACACTGCCATCCGCGAGCCATTCCGTCATGTCCTGTCTTGGTAACTGGGATTATTAAACTTCGGCGAAAGATCACATGATCAGTTATAACTGGGCCCGTAGACCAGAAGAGTTCCACAAACAGAGTAAATAGTGACTTTCTTCCCTTACCATTGCGCTGGCCGTCCTACCAGACCACTGCAATCTGCATCTGCGAAGATGAATACGAACGCGTTTCAAATAAGGGCCATAAAACACAGGACTGGCTGAGCCATATGCTCCATAGGGTGAAAGCAGCCGATGTTTGTCGCACAAGTCCCGTCAACGGAAACTACCCCCTGCGTGTTTCATGACAGTTTTCTGGCCCCTGCAAACTTCGTAAGAAACTGACTGTTATCACTGTTCCAATTTTTGTTTACTCACCCTAACACAAGCTGGTACATACTCCAGACTGCCTCTCTCTCCGGCTCTTCTCCAGGCCCTCCAATGATCACAGATGCAGAGCAAACTATTGCCGAAAGCTCCACTCCATCCTTTGCGCTGGTTGCCTATCCCCGTTAGGAAGCTGCTATCCTGATCTGACACTCCAGTACCTGGCTGACCCTGAGACAAGCCAAGCCACGCTAATGACCGTCCCATGTGCCTCATCTCGGATGGACCATCACGACTGTCCAAACAGTTAGTATCACTGCTGAAATGCCGCGCAACCCCCCAACCTCCAGACCCGTACCGCCACAGAACACCGTAATCCTCAATATCAAATAAGGACAACACAGGTTATTCATGGCAGATGTATTTAAGGATTGATTGTAAATCTTACACGAACCCGTTTACTCCCCGCCACACATCACAATCCGCTCCTGGCCGAACAGGTCCAGTGACCATCTTTGCAAGTTCCATTGCCTCTCTGTCCACAATTTTTCGTATGCTTTCGTCCCGCAAATTGTCTGATGCAACCTTGAAGGTTTCCTGCTGTTTCATTTTAAGCATTATTTTGATTACTGAATGTTGTTCATTACCACCCTCCATCCACCTCATATGATATCCAGTGTGATTTCGACTCTTCTCCATTTCGCCACTACATCCATATTGATCGCTCTTTTTACCATTTTACCCTCCTGATTTTTGATGAACCCGGCCACTTGACAACGCCCACCATTTCTTCCCAGCCAAATTATGCGCTGGCGATGCGCACCTTTGATTCATTTAAACATGCATTGACTCGCAGTGCGCGACCCATAGTTAGGCCCAGAAAGTTTCGGCGATGAATTATCTAGCTCTGATTTAAAGCCCAAAATCTAGTGATTAACCCGCCTTACTGCAGGTTATGTTCATTAGAGCACAAACACTGCAACTTGACGAATAAATTTTTTTTTACGATTTCCACGGCGTCATCTGTGTGTAATTTGATCTTGCCTTGCTCACGAATCTCGAATTTCGAGAAATATACCCATTGTTATATATCTGCATCCCCAAGCAGCACTGCGGTCTGCGAACTGGGAAACTGCCTCACTCAAACACACCGCATTATATCAAATGAATCCCAGCGATTATTTCGGCATGCGCCTGCCGGTAAGCAACTGAACGCCGCTGATTGCCCGTCAGTTATTTTGGTATATCAAACCAGTTTATCTAAGCTATTTACTGCACACTGACATCCATGTAAGGTTTCGAGTTTTATTTGATACTACTAACATTACCCTTGTGCCACACCGTCCCACGCCGTGAGTTGTCATCGAGGAGATTTTATAGCTATTGTTTTGTTATTCTGGCACTATTCGCTGAGTAAGAATTATTTCATCATAAAAATTAGCTTGATTTTCCTGACCATTGAAATTTACGATTTGATCAGTGTTTATTTGGTTCGGTAATTTTTGCCCGAGCTTTCACAGCCACATTTCCAGCTCTGACCTGCTCTTAGCATAAACGCTTTTATTCCATATCGGATAAATTCAATCGGTCTGCTTAGTTGCCTCAAGGGTAGATACACCTTTCGGCCTATCTACTCATTTCTCTATCCACAAGTTTCCACAACCCTCAGCATGAACCCGCTGTTCAGACGTACAGTGTGACTCAGAGTGTTTTGGTTTAAGTTACATTATAGTATATTGCTTAATTCAGCCAGTCATTCAGCGGCTGCCGACCGCCGTAATGTACTATTGTCTTGTTAATTAAGCTTCTGGCATATTTTATAGACTCATAACCTTCTCCCCACCGTTGGTGCCCACTTGGTCTTGTGAAGTATTCAGAAGTTACGTCGTTCTACAGTAACCCTTAGCATTTACCTCATAAGTACTGTTCCAATCCGATTACACACAGTATCCTGTCATCACTATAGTTGTATCAACTATAAGTGTTCACCTTTTACAACCTCAATTAGACTTTTTTCCCAGACTAAATTTCCAAGTAAGAGCAGAATGGCTCGTGGTGTTCAGCAGCGAGCCAGACGCACCAATGACAGTGTTCGCGCAACTAACTCTACAAGACGCTCCAAAGTTGGCCCTCTTATGGGAACAATGAACCAATGCGCCGTAGTACTAGTGGGTAGAGCCCATGACAGGGCACAAATATTCGAAAGAAGATTATCCAATTTAGTGGATCATGTTAACAATTTGGAGCGCGCTATCTCAAAGCTTGCACCTCTTTCCCACCTCATCGGCCCTAAAACACGGCTGGACAAGAATGACCTGGTGGCCTCTGGCAACTTCCTGGATGTGCTGGCGTCCGAAACATCGAGTAGAGTGGACAGGTCACGAAACGTTATTGTCTTTAACATCCCTGATCGTATTCCTATGAACGGCATTAGAGATCAACCCATGGCGGCTAGCGGCATGGCGCACATACCATGTATAATAACGAGGCTGCGGAAGCGGACACAGCGTCATAGTTGCCCCCCTCATGGCGCACTTCCAGACAAAGATTCTAGCAAAGCTCTTCATCAGTAACCAAGCGTTATGCTGCAACTGCACCGTTTGAAAACAAAAATAACCATAGACGAAACACCTCTCCAGAGGGAAATTTTTGCCAACACTTCGCACGACTCTAGTCACATGCACGTGATTTCCAAGATGCCACCACCAAACATCGCACGGCCCGTTACAGTGGAGTCGCCTAAAACGGGCACTGTCTCCAAAACATTCACCCGTACGCCGGCCTAAAAGAAATTCATTAGAGCCAATACCGTCCACGGGTTCGCGCTCTACCTTGGTAGGCCTAGTCACATCGAGCTCCCCCACATTTCAACCCCCCGCGAAACGCCCCCACCCAGGCAACAGTAACACAGCCTCACTATTGAGAACTAACAGCTCCCTACCTAGTACGCACATCACGTCAGTCATATTCAGAGACGTGCGCAAATGACCCTCTAACGACTTCAGAGGTGTTCGGTGATTATTTTGTTGCCTGTATGACAGCTGACGACAACACCATTGTACCGTACAATCCTTCAGTCTCCGCAGCTTCCCCTGCAAGATTCTCCTTTCACCCAAGTGATATTAAACCACTACTGTCAAAGTGAGACCGTCTTTCTGCGTCGGACCGGAAGACCTTCCCCCAGCCCTCTTCATATTTTGGGGTGCAGACATCCCTATAATTTTGTTCAACCTATTTAATCTTTCCTTAAATCGTGGTACTTTTCCCCATCAATCGAAAACTTCTGTCATTAGCCCAATTCACAAAAACGATTCAATGCAGGAGCCATCTAATTACAGACCCATCAATCACACCCCAATTTTCTCTCGCATTATGGAAAAAATAATAAAAGTTAACAGCTTATTTATTAGATCATGAACCCATAAAAGCCCGCTTACATGGTTTCCTTCAAAGTAATTCATGTTCTACGTGCACGACTGATTTCTCCACTATAGTGACGAAGGCTGCCAACGACGGAAAGTTGGTGATTGTGATTTTCTTAGATATGGCAAAGGCTTTCTCTGGCGTATCCCATCGCAAGCTTCTCATGAATGTCAATAGATACGGTATAAACCCCCCTTCTGGCTTTGGTTCTCCTCCTATTTGGCCTCTAGAATGCAGGTAGTGCATGTAAATGGGACCCTATCCAAGCCTCATCCGATTACTAGTGGGGTTATTCAAGGAAGCGTGCTAAGTCCACTACTGTTTCTGCTGTACACCAACGATATATTTCACATCGTTAGGCATGGTAATCTTTTTCTGTTTACAGACGACATAAAAATTGTATGCACGTTTTCCCCTCGTGGCATCAAAACCATCGTAGATAATGTAAAAAATGATCTACTATCGCATGATTCATGGTGCGCAGCTTGGTCGATGAAATTCTCGGCCCACAAAAGCAGCATACTCGCATACAAAGGCCACATTTCTGCGGGAATCTTTGAGATTAATCAAGAAGTCATTCCTTTCCCTCACACCCTCAAAGACCTGGGTTTGCATTACTCCAGCACATTCATCTTCTCAGAACACACCCTCATACAAGCTGCAAAAGCGAGGAGACTAATCGGGTTGGTGCACAAAACTTTTAGAAACCAGGAGGGCAAGTTGTTAATAAATAAAACGCACGTAAGACCTATCCTGGACTATTGTTCCACCGTATTCCGACATGCGCCAGAGTGACAGACTCGAGACTGAAAATGTTCAACGAACATTTACAAAACGACTTCTAGGTTGCTCTTCCTCGCTAGACTAAATGGAAAAACTAAATCTCGATCCCTTAAGGCTGCGCCGAGTTCACATCTACCTCTCCTTTTTCACAGGATTGTTGGTAAAAATGTGTGTATCTCCGCATCCCAAGTGAGAAACAACTCTTCCTATGACTTGCGTCGAGCTGAGTTCTTGGTGTCAGTTCCCATGTCTAGGACAGCAACTAAGAAAATCTTTTTCATCAAATATTCCTCCCTGTGGAATAAACTACTCCTACAAATAAGGACGACCTCTCCTGCCTCTGTCACCTTCAAAACAAAATTAGGAAAGCAATAACCGTAAAAAACTTGCTAAACATGCATAATCCTTACGCTCGAATAGAAAGAGTTTATGAATCAGGCCTAGGTTATTGACTAAATGTGAGGCTCGAAGTCTTACTACAACTCACTCAGTAAGGCCTAGCCATTTTTTATTCCCAGTAGTTCCCGCAAGTACAAATCACTGTAGGTATAGGAAGAAAACTTCGTCAATGAAACAAGCCGGTGCAATTTCTCACCTGACTTTCCACCTTGTTTACTGCACATGTAGCAAGGTATATAAAAAGACATACTCACATCACATTCTCACTCACTCCCAAACTAATATTTAATATCCCAATCTAAACCCTTTCTTCTGCATGCATTTAACAATTAGACCATTCCAAGCGAGAAATTCGGCATAACCTGATACCTCAGTCCGCATAACATTCATCACGTCTCGTTCTTTGGTTTGCACGCACCACAAACCTCAGCTGGAATACCTACAGACTGCTATCTCCCCCTTTTTCCGTTCCAGTTACGTGCGTTTGCACTCGTGTCTCGCCAGGAGGCTGCCATTCATTTTCTGGCCCCATCCTCGCACGTCTCAACACACCGTGAAAACAAGCTGACCCAAGGCCTAGAGTAACTATTCCAGAACGGATAAACACGATCTGCTCTACGGCCGCGGTGAAGTGGACAATGCTTCTAACCCTCATGAATCACCAACGTTGCAAGCGTGCCAAAGTATCGAGGCCACATAACGTGATCCACAAATCCTGTGACGCTTTGAGCGTACAAGTCCTCCCGATTGCACAGATTTACTGCTGGAACTTCCCGTCCTTGTCCAACATTCCCACCACTTTGACATTCAATTGCCACGAAGGCACCCACATTCAGATCCCTGTTCCAGATGCCGCTATCATCGTCTACTGCGAAAATCACCCCAGTCATTGCCTCGGCCATCATGGCCATCAGCATGCCACTAATCCCTATCAGCTGAGACAACAAACGCACACAAAGGAGCAGAGGAACCCGTTTTCGTTTCACACTGGCTTACCAGCTTTAAATATATATTATTCAACGCATATCACATCTATCCTCACCCCTCAATGCCGACGACATTTTCATTATTCATGTCTTTGAACAATGATTAGCCAGTGTTCTTCGTCCTTCCACATTTTTAAAAGGTTTTTGAATATTTTCTTGGCTCCAGGTTCCATGGTAAGATGGCCGACGTTTTTTTTCATATCCATTATAATGCATGGTATCTATAGGCCATTAATAATCTTGCTGCCAGCTGTTTTGGTCTCTTATGACAAGTTTTGCCTTGTACCCCAGGTCTTCGGTGAGTTTCTTCACGACAATTCAATATTCATATCCATTTTATAGACCAGGTAAATCGCAATACTGCAGAAACAACGCCCGTCACCATCTTCCAGTTGAACTCTGCACCTGCGATACGCATCGTTGGTGCGTATAAACACTATTCCTCTTGACATACCAGTTTCTTCTTACTTTATACCGAAATGTTAATCTGCTTTTTCAATGCAACTTACAATACCCCTGTAACATTTGATCATGCAACCAAGCACGCCTCTCAAAATTTCCGAAAAATATAGGAATATTATTATTTGTTGTCATTCTGAGTCATATTTACCATAAGCTGATTTTGAACATAGAATTTTACTCCAGTTTATATAGTGAATGCCCACCTGTCCTGTTCTGTGTGTGTCCTAACATATCCATGTTTGACCCATTTAACTGAAGATCTACCGGCCCGTCAAACCGTAGACAATGTTTCCATTTCCCCTCATGAAATATAGTTCATAGCAGTAAAATTGGATTTGACGATGCTGCACAATTACTAGCACGACAGTGGTCAGACCGCAAATGAAAATGCATTTTAAAAGCCAAATTTAACGCCGGAATGTGCCACGTGAATCGCGCATATACCGATCAAAACCATCTTTCTCCGGTGACTCTGCATCCATCTGGCTTTTTGTCGAACTGCCTTGTGAATTGCTACCGGCGAAGTCTTACTAAAGTAAAATCGGAAACATTTTTATCTGTCAGCGTTTGGCCCGGAATCTCGTTACCCCTGGTATCATTCATGGAAATCGTGATGCGGCACCCTAGGTGTCTGAATTGAATCTGGCTAAACTATATTTGATAAACCATCGCATCTTTCAAGTCACGTTCTTCAAACGTTGACCGACTCCATTGTCTTGGCGGTACTCCAAAAGGTGGCCGGGGTTCAGTCACAGCGAAGTAGTTTTGGAATGTCATACGATTAGCAGAAAACAGCGAGCTCTTCAACGATCATATCAAGTTCTGTGCCGCATCATCCGAACGCGGCTGGAGTGGAGCCGTAAGCATGTGTCGCTGTCTAGTGAGATCCTGCCATCACTTAAGCTAAGTCACACAAAAATGCTCCCCTTTGTAAGTTTTGGGGCATAGTGGGATTCCTGATAAACAGAAGCGTTTCTTCAAGACCTAGATCATTAAAGACTTAACGCACGTACTTGTAAAAAACGCCTCAGTCTATTTTAAATAAGATTCCGTTAGCATCAGAGCTTGATATGGATTCAAAAATGGCCACAAAAGTCAGCTTGGACACGGTGCCAAGAAATGTAGCTTTCTGGCCATGAATTCCAATTGTCTGGTTCTTGTGTGAATGCCCTCTTCAGCTTTTGGCAACTGGCATATTTGTCAAGCCGAAGAGCTTATCTGCAAGACGGGCATTATGCAATTCTTAGGGAACTTTGCTGCGAAGGGGAAGTGCGATTATCAGTCGGCCCAAAGGCACAAAACGCCGTTCGGTTTAGCACTGAACTCTTTAATTTGCGGCAATCTGGGGATACTGAGTAGAGGTGGGCAACATAGAATTGACCCTAATAGCCGGACAACAATCAGAGCCCTCCTGATGATGAGCCTGGCAAGTGGCATCCAATTCTACTGAGGGTGCTTTTACTCGGTGTCTCCGGCATTCCAAGCAACTTATTTCTGCCTCATAGAAGCGACATGAAAGAAAAGCCCACTTTGCCACGACGGCGTGGGGCTTCCAAAGAGGGTTTGTAATATTAAAAGTTAAATGAACATTTCTTAAGGACGCAGATGCAACTTCATTTTATCCCACGTACTTCTAAGCATTGTATAATAGGGATATTTGTAGTGGCATTTTTCTCAAAGACATCAAGAGTTATGCCCGATTGCATGGCCACACCTTACAGCAGTGTAAAACAAGGCTCTGCTTATCATTAATCAGAGATGGCAGCAAACTTACGGGATACTAAGGTTTGTCAGCGAAACGCCAGCAGTTGGAAAAGCAAAGGCACACCGTAGGCGCCAAATTTATTGAAGGAGAGGGACAAATCTGAAGTGTGGCATAGGCATCCAAAGTTCAACAAGATTCTTCAATGTTTAATAAGGTTATTCTGCCGCGAGGTTTAATAAAAATTGAGCGATGAATGAAATTTATCACACTTGGTGGAAACTACGATTGGAAGGAACGGGCGGGACAGTGGAAGCAAAGTACTAAAATGTGAAGGAATTTGAAAAGTTATTCAAGGTATGTTCGTTTCCGAAGCCATGAATTCAAATAAAACCGTTCGAAAGTTTGGAAAGGAGCTGAGCATTAATAAGGAATCCTGGTGAAACATCGTTTAAGGGTGCAGAGACGGAAAGCGTCAGCGAAGGATGAGGAGAAAAATGTAAGTTATTTTGCAACACGTTAGAGTAATTTCCCAACAATGGCAAGAATTGTGGAATAAGGGCAGTTCTTTCTGGGCTTCCAAGCGGGGTCCGAATTTTTAGCATTCACCCTAAGAAGAATACCTTCGAGTATGGACTCGGAGGGAATATCCGGATTTATGACGACATTTGGACAACAGGATTGACGTACGGGAGTTTCAGCCGATATTCGTTATAAGTGTGCTGGGCATGTTGGCCGTAGTAAGACTGAGCAAACGGCCCAACTACGCAGTCGGGAAGGTATTTTGGCCCATAGAATGTAGGTGCTGAGGTTCATATTACGCGGCGTCTAGTCCCTAGCAGACTTGTAGCTAAGTGTCAACGGTTGTTGCCGAATTATCCCCAGTAAACATTTATTCTGCCTCAGCACGGTCGAGGAAGAAGATAATGTTTGTTCGACATAATATGTGGTTCCGGGGCCAAGTTTTTCATTGGGTGTGGTTATATTTGAGATGGAAATTATCATTTGGGCAATGAATTCCTGGAGGGGCAGCACTGCCAGGGAATGTCTGAGATGAAAAAGGAGAGATGGATGACATATTGGGGATAATCCAACTGAGCGTTATCTTGGGCGCAACAGTGAAAGTGGAAGGTGATCCACATGCGCCAGTGAGAATAAGGTACACGTTTGTGGCAACCGTAGCACAGAAAATTGGTGGAGTGCGGTAATGACTAAATCCATCCGGAGAGGAGAGTTGTGATAACACTATTTTTATTGGTTTCAGGAGATCGGCACGTAGAAGCCAAATAGGCAAGACCAAGGATTCTTACTTCAGTCGGTGAGATAAGATTGGGTTGATGCTAAACCGTTCCTGAAGGCTTCTGCGCAACCATAGTAATAAAGCTATAGGTTCCATCAGAATTTTATCGACGGCCACAAGGTAGAGGAGGATCTGCGAATAATGTTCTACCTTATATGCTGATTAGGTTTAAACCAAATAAGTGAATTAAGCATGATGCTCATGATAAGAGCGTCCGGTCGTGTAAATATCCGACAGGGTCCAAGGTGTAGAATTAAAAATATTCACTCTGTTTTTCATTTAATACGGGGCATCTAGAACCCGAGGCGTTTGCCTGCCCTTAACCACTGTGGGCACTTGCACGTCACTCTTACTCGGCTCCCCAAGATTGCAGCACTGGCCACCCTGTCTCTTAACCGGTACAAGGAGAAGACAGTCGGAAGCGGGTGCAGGTCGAGTATATTTTGACAGGAGCTTGCTAGCGGGCATGCGTGAGAACCGCACAAGTGGCAACCGGGCTTGGCGGCTAACATTTAGTTAAACAAGCTATCCGGTGGGAGAGATCCATATTTCGCTGCAGTATGCTTTTAACCCAGTGGGGTGAAGTAAGGCGCTGAGTTAGGTAAAAGGGGAAAAATTGCGGCTTTAAAAGTTTAGGAATCAACGGTAAGAAGTGAATTCCAGCAATTGTTCACATTGTTTCGAATCATTTGTTGCTTCAACAATTCCACAGTTTGCACCGCGCGATTGGTTGTTGCTCTTAGAGATGGTCATGGACATAATCTATTGCAAGAGCAACAGGACAGAACCATGGTGCATTTGATTATGTTGCCTATGTCGAGAGTAGAATAAGGGTAAAAACGAGTATGTTCATTGGACTGCGCTCAAGAAGCTCCTAGGCCGCGAGACAAATTCGAATGCATGCCGTGCTTGTCTGGGTTAGGGCCTCCCTGAAACGGGACTGGTCATGGGCCAATAATGATTTTTGACCTATTCTGCCCTTCACAACCACCACCAACGCGTTATCTCAAGGTAACATCCTTTTTCTAAAATGGATGTTTTTCAACACCGCTGGACAGCCTGTTTTATCCAATTAGCACTTTGAAAAATGCTTTTTGACAGCGAACAGGATCAGTGCTCTATCAGCTTGTTTACATTTTTTCCCCTTCTTGGGGGACGGGGTGGTGGTTCAAGTGAACTTGTACCTGCTAACGAGTTTTACCTGGACATTTAACTGTTTAGAACGTCTCAGTCAGCTCTCTTAGGGCCTATGGCATCCCACTTAGAACAATAACTAGCTTGGCCATCTCTGTCTTAATGTCTTCTCCGGTCATGCGTATAGCTACCCGATGCACCGGCCAAGCCGGTAGCCAAAATGATAAGTTAGGCTTGAGCATAGGAAAAAATCTCTACATTTCTGTACGGCAGCGCTCTTCCCTGAAATTCTTTGCACACGCACCACGCTTTTCAACCCGTAAAAGTCAAATGCAACCCGGATTCTCAGCTCATTCTTTATACTTGCTGCACCTATTTCGAAGGGGTCAAAATTGCGCGCTGTTTTAATGCCCCGCACTTCTTGAAAGCAAGTGGTTCTTCAATACCGATTGTAACAACATGCACGTTCTTCGATCCACGAGAACTATGCGCCGGAGCAAAATCAAATATGAAAATGAAGCAGGCACGAATAGTGGGGCCGAATTTTGATAGGAATACATACAGGCTAAACAGGGATGAATTGAAAATGGAAACATCACCTCGTACTCTGTGAGATTAAGAAGGACCGTCGGTTATGCGCCAGGAGAAGATGCTGCTGGTCACGACAACAGTGAATGCAAGTGCACTGTTTGTTTAAAGCTATCAGCTCTCGGTCGCAAGGAGCGGAAATTATGAATCTCTGCTTAGGGAACAAGGTTATTTTTAGCAGGAAGGAAGTCATAGTCAGTGCTTGCAGGGCCAGTGATTTAATAAGGAAATGACTGTAAGACATGCAGGAAACTCAGCATTTGAGATGAATTGCCAGGCTGACCTAAAAGCGTCCAAGATCAGTGTAATGCCTTAGGAGATAGTTCCAACGGTCAGGCACATCAAAAAGAGGACAATTTGGCATGAGAGGAAGAAATCACAGTAGGATGAAATGAACTGATGACCATTACTAGGAAAACGAACCTTACAAGCAGAACATGGCAAAGGCCGGTAACTCAGGTTTGGGGCCTGGAGGGAGGTGAAGTAATCGAAGATAAATTCAGAGGTTGGCCCTGTGGAACAGGAAATATCATTCAGATTCCAGAAGCAAAATTAGAAAGTAATGCGCATGATGGACATGCCAATTACGTGGACTCATGTAATCGCAAATGCGTAGATCGTCAACCGTTGCCTGTTTTAAAGTCCCGGCTTGTCGCTTTCGGGGTTTCCAAATAAGCTGGCTGTACACGTAAAGTCATACATTAAAAAGTACTGATGGCAGTTTGTTTGCCTCAGCCTTTATAAACGTCGCATTTTGTGTTTTCTTTTAGTTGCCGTGGGCCCGATGGCTCTGCTGCATAACCAGCAGAAGTGTGGGAGAAGCCTAAGTCTGGGATGGGAACTGCAGTTCCTAGCAGAGGTTTTGAGACAACGGGATGTCGTGTGGTTAGTAAGGCACTAGGTTCTTGACGGGGATAAGGTGCATACTTGGGTTTTGAGACTGGCCACTGGACTGCTTCACACTGTTACTGGTACTGCACAAAACCGGTTAGGGTGGTACATGGGCGGTGGCTTGGCGCTAGTCGACCGACGTGATTATGGAGAAGCTTAATGGACACCGATGGCAGCGTTAATAAGATGCATGTGTCATGTTTGCTTAACCTAACGCTGACAATTAATGGGCTTTTGCTCAGTTTACCGTTGAGGCGATATCACTAACCAGAGGGTCTCATCTTAGGAACCCAAACTACTTGATATCTTCCGCGAAGAAGAAGCAAGGGACCTGCTGCGTCGCAGTCAATTCATTTTCTGCATCGTCCCTCCGGTATGTTAATGCCGGCAGCTCTTGAACTCAAGACAGTTTTCTTTTTTGTGACAAAATTTCAAGCACTTGAAAATACCTACCCACTTCGGTATCTTATCACCTAAATCAAAGTCTCGCAACTCACTATCGGGGGAGATGATTTATCCATCCATTTGAGGCAACAATCCTACCGGCCTGTACATCTTCCACCGTATCAATTACCACATATAGGAAGCAGAAGAGTTTGTGGGTCAAGACTGGTGTCTTACTAAACAAAGTTGATCAACGCACAGCATTTTTGCCTCAAGGATAGACAAGCATGTGCCCTGATTATGCATTCTAACAGTGCAAGCTAAAATTATCTGTCTCACGGGTCTGCGATTCTCCACTTCAAGATTTTTACAAAACTGTAGATTGACACCATCGCCGCCATTTTCTTAACATATGGAAAATGCTCTTCTGTGAAGTCCTCCAGTGTAGCCTGCAAATCAACCCTGCCAGTAGGTCGGACAGCAGTTCGACTGTTAAGCAGCGCATTTCATCTACGGCCAGTTGGTTTTCCTGAGTTTGATATCCTTATGTTTAGGCCAACGGCATCCGCTGTAATCCGCAAAGTCTCCAATTCTTGTGGTCGAAGTAGAAAACGGAACTCATCATTTGGTCCCATATCCATCCTATGTGCGCTGCGAACAGGCCGCTGAATGTTTCCCTTGCAACGGAAATTCCAACGACCGTTAACAAACGCATTCCATCATCAAATAGCCCTTGTTCGTATATAAGCATAGTCAATGTTGAGCTGCTTATCAGGGCACTTGGGCAGTTTGCCCTAAAATTTTATTCGTCATTTATGACCACCAATTTGGTCACTTTCCTGTAATTAGCATACTGAGCCCATCCCCGACTGCTGTCATGAGTTGCATAGAGAAATCACTTTTGGTCCAGACGTTTTATAGCCTTGCGCGTCCTAGGTTTCCGCTGAGCATCACTGACTCCTTCTGTCCTCTCAACGGTGTACAGTCTTCTCGCAACGAGAACAGAAATTTATTCGTTACCAGCACAATTTTTCCATTTTTGTCTCATCATTGTCCCATGACAGATCTGAAGGCCTGTTGAATAGCTCCCCTAACCTCACTTCCTGAACGGCATTTTCCTTATCATACTTAGCCTTTAGAAGCCACAAACAAGGCTGAGCCTGAGGCCCGCGTGGCCGCTGCCGACTAAAAAGGAAAGAACTACATCAACCCCATAAGAGCCTCTTATTCGGCAATCATGGAGTTCACTGAGGACGCAGTGCTTCCATCCCGATACCTCTTATTCTTTCTATGCTGATGCACTGGATTTGCATGTAGCCGCCCAATAAATTCTTCCTCCTTTGTTCCCGGTATGCATGTTTGTTCTTCCCACTTGGTGTGCAACAGGTTGAAATCTATCTCGACTGGCAGCTTGGACAAAATAGTGGCTACGTACGCAAATGTCTGAACGCGTCGGCTATAATCTTTGCTGATACGGCATGGGAAGTAACACATGAAGACCAAGTGATCCCTTCTCCCAGGACGGATGAGCAAAAACTGCTCAATTGAAGATTTCTAGCGTACACTTATTCTCATTTCCAGGTGAATTTCACCCTTTTATCAAGTATAGCTACCCCCTCGACTAGACAATGAGCTTTCCAGGCTAATCTGTATTGCTTCATTTTCTGTAGAACTGCTCGAAGAATATGGCAATCCCCGAATAATCATGGTTTAGTATCCGTCATGCCCAAATCAATTGGAACTAGCTCTGCCAATTTGCTAAGTACAGTGCATGCGTTTCCCCATAACAGCACTTACCTGGCTGGTCGCTTCACAGTAACAACAAAAGTAACAACGGCAAATGTCATGACCATTGGCAAAGGCCATGCCTTGCCTTTTGGCCATGACGCAGTGGCAACTGCGATGGTAAAAGAGAATATACACTTGCAGGATCAACCGTCTAGTTTTGGGGTGAAAGCTGTGGGCGCCATATGCATGTGGCATATAGGAATACTTCCCGTAATAACGCTGGAGACAGCTGGAAAAAAGTAAGAACTTGATCGGATCCATCTGGCAAGTGCAGGAAACTTGCGGATGAGACGACTAGTAGAAAAGAAAGTAGGCAGGTTTGCTATTAAGACAAATAATCAAAAGGATAAAATGTGCGATATTAGGCATAAAAGCGTTTAAGTAAGGGCTGGGCAAGAGCTGGAAATGTGACAGTCCAGGATCAAAATAAATGAGGTCAAACGTTTATGCCCAAAATCATTCTGGGAAAGTTTCAGCCAGTGTAAAGGTTCTATCACTTCTAAGAATTCCAGAATAACACCCTAATTTATCAACAATTTAACCGACAACGGTTATGACTCAAAACGATGGGCGGTGTAGCGCAATTGAGCCTATCTCAATTCGAGAATACCGTCAATTATCTGTGACATCATAGCCAGCGGCGTGACACAGCTTCTCCTTTCGTGCGTTCTAAACCTGCCTTCTGATTACAGTTATTTTGTCGTACACCCACTGATGTGTCACTATTTCTAGTTCATCCCTGACTTTCGTCTCTCTTGTCATACTGCACATTTTCCTGATGTGTAACGGGCCAATTTTGATGCCCTAAAACCAGCAGTGCTCGTCGCATTTGTAAATGGTCATACTGGATGCAGGTCTCATAACTACCCCGGCACATAAATTCCTGAGCGCTATTCGCCGCGCATTTTCTTTGATGTATCTTTTGCAGCATATATCCGCTAGATAACTCTTCTTATACCCGTTGGAAAACTGACTCTATCACCGGTATTCGCCTGCGCCGTACATTTACAAATTTGGTCGCTTCATCAAAATACCTCTTGGCAATCGGGGAATGCACAAATTATTGTCATTACTGAGCCCTGCTGATGGTAGGAAACTCGTGCACCTCTTACAGCTCTAATCATACTAGTCGTAAAAGGTATGAAAGGCACAGACCATGGCTAATTGTTTACCGTGTGCCCCAACGTCCGAGCTGGATTTCTCTCCGAAAAGTCGCGGTAGGTAACTTAATATACTATTAAGTGGCCCTAGGTAATATTGCGTTTCCTTGTCTAAAGGCCATGCTCAATTCTCGGGTCATCCATGACCAGCTGTCACAGCCTTCTCTGTGGTTCTTTGAATTTAGCAAGGCAATGCGAAATCCCTCAATTTGTCGCGCCTAAAATTTCCCCGTGTTGTTGTAAGCGGTCGCACCACCTTGGTTCAGCATCATTTTGTTGTAAGTGGTCGTCATCCTATCCTTTTGGTGGCCTTATCCCCTGGTTCACTATCAACAGCACTCCAAGAAATGATTGACGATATTTAAAATCAAAAGATATGAACGGACAAATATGCCCTTGACATGACCTGCAGCAGTGACAAACAAAACTCAGGAACACGGAACGTTGCTACGTTTCTATGCAACATCATTGTCGGTCAACGCAATCTGTGATTCTTCTAAACCTCCAAAGATGCTGAAATGCTTAAAAGGAGGCGCAGATACTTGGGAAGTGGTCGTAGAGCAAACAGTATAAAAAGTTCTGATTAGTGAAGTGTTATAAAATCCATACACTTGGTCCTTATGTGCCCAAGTGGAGTCGCAAAAGTAGAATCAAGAGGCAATGAATGCCTTCAAAGCTTCAGTGTGTTTTTGAAAAGAGGAAAGCCATGGTCTATTCTGAAGCCAACCAAAATTCCGAGGTAAACAGTGAAAATACTCTCATTTACACATAAATTGTTTTCCGGATTTCTGAGTGCACTTATAGCAGATTTAATGAATAAGTATTATTCTTTTTAGAATGAATGCCTAATTTAAAATCAAACTGTCTGAGGACATTCCGGAGCAGCCCAGTTCTAATGATACCCAAATGCTTGTCTATAGGCCGCATGAGGCCAGACCAATTTTGAGGGAAACTCCTCCCTGGGCCAACTCGAGGTTCGCCATCTGAGCTGTCTTGGGCTATCCCACTGGGACTCTTGAGTCCAGCACCGAATATAGGAAAACAGGATCGGCCCAGATGCTCGGAGCATACAAAGGTCAAGTTGCCGTAGACTGGAAATCAATCCGCTTGGTCCTGAAAGTGAGCGGAATTCCGGACGTCTTTTTAGTCACGTTGCCAACGTGTTTTAAAAACATATCATAAAATTATGCCATCAATTATGAGTAAATCCGCACCGTTGCATCTACTCCCTCGATGATCTTGAACACATGTCTAACAGTGTTAGTTGCTGGAGCATCAGGTTTGAATGTCTTGCTTTTGTAATTGTCCTTGCCTCTGTTTATTTCATATATGATATGGAAAATTTCCCAACAGTCTTTCAGAAGAGTCAGAAATAAATATCAGAAAGTTGTGGTTCCGATGAAGTTGACTTAATTTACGAAGCTACTAATAGCGATATGTTGTTGTATATAACCACACGTGGTTTTGCGTGATGTAGGTATTCAACAGCGCGCATACATACATCAGCTGGGAAGGGTAACTGAATTTTTCTTCCAAGCTACAGTGGTTGAGCGCTTTAGATCAATAACCCGATTCTGATATGGAAACAACCGGATAATAAAGCATGCTCCCGTGTTTTCTTAGTGCACTGGATACATAAGCAATGAAAAATCGGGATTATGTGACAAAATTAGGCGTGGGGTAGTGGGACTGCAAGATGGGAGACCCTTTGTGCTGATTTTGGTAGTCTGAATTCCACGATGAATTGAGGATGTAGCCAAAGTGCAAAAATATATTGGTGTGTTTTTCTCGAGAAGAGCATTTTGACGCGCTTACTATGTACCCCGTGCACTGCATCGCTGGCACGTTTGATTCCGGTAGGTGGCAAGTTAATCGTTGTCCTAAGCAAGCTATACTCGCGTTGTCTAGCCTCGAATAAGGTGGAGCGTCAGTGTGGGACGACGGACGTCGTCAAGCAACAGCTCAGTATCCGCTGCGAAAAATTCACAGTGACACCTTGGGTTGGTAGTCATTAGTCATACAGCTTCCTCGTGTAGTATCACCTAGGGAACACATGGAAAACTCGAGTAATACCTTGCGGTGCGAAAAGGGTGCATCCAAATAATTTACCTTTCCGGTGCTTTCTGCCCATACCTTGAGCTAAAAATCCCACTATGACGTAAAAAATTATTATTATTCGCTTCACTGAGCATAAGTGACTTGGAGTTAAAGAATGAGTTTCCACAAGGAAACTATCCACTGTGTTATGATCCTATAAAGAAAATAAGTGTTCTATTTTGGATTTTGGCTGCTGCCTTTATGAAAGTTTAAGAGGGGCAAATTTGTGATTGAAGTTCAACCAGCATTGCGATGTTGCTATTCTGGCCTTTGCATAAGTCAATCAAAAGCACGGAAGCGCCCGTGCTACAACGATCCTCGTCCTGAGTCGTCAACGTCAATAATTTTAGTCATCCCTTGTTGTTTTGGTATCCTTAGTGGACCTAGAACCATATTCATATCCAAATGTATTTGCCAAATTTTCATGAACGTAAAATTTGGAAGAAATCAGTGATTAAGCATTTGGCCGGCTTTTATGCCACCTTAGACCGTCAGAGTTATAGCCTGAACCTGACCTTAACAGAAAGGATTTGTGCTATATAGCAAAACTTCTGACTGTCTACTTCTGGGGGCAAATATAAATGTCGGCCTCTCTATTCATCTACCCATCTGCAGATTTCCACAACTTCCTGCTGTATAAATGCATCGTATAGCTCGGACTGTTTAGTTCTTGGCCCTAATAACGCTTGCAATTTATTTTAGCCGATCGTTTTGCCTGCCGTTATCTACAGCATGTTAATATTGGTCTCTGTAGAGTATCCTTAGCAGCAAATGTTATCTCACTTTTTTGTTGCAGTCCCCGGAAAGTGCAGTCGGGATATGTCCAAAATGCCCTAATTCTTCTGCACCAGTTTTACGCGTTTGCACTTCTATTTCAGCAACAATTCACTATCCAGATTCTGGCACCATCCTTGCATGCTCCCGCATAGCAGGAGAATAAAACTGACCAAATGCACAGATGCACAATTTCAGGAAGGAAAAAGGTGATCCGCCATATATAACGTGATTAAGAACACGGCGGTTGAACTGCCTGACGCAAAAACTAACACTGAAAACGATGCCGCGAGTCTGTTTGAAAATAGAGATTGCTCAGTGTGGTCCCTGAGGCCAACGGGCTCTGCGCTAAAAAGTCCTTCAAGTACATAGCTTAACTGTTGGAATTGCTAGACCTTGATTAGCATGCTCAATACAATAATTGACCGCCTTAAAAAAGCCACGCATATCTGAAACGTTATTTCAATAAAATAACGTTTCACTAACCACCGCAAAATTCCTCTTTAACATCCCAGACAATAACCAAACCGGTAACAGGTCTCGGTGAGGCCCAACAGAGCAAAAGATAAAAGAAAGGCGTAATTTACCACGGGCTTACTGGCATAACCAAAAACATCACGTGTCCAACGGCAAGACCGCCGAATTCTCCCAAGATTACATGCCGATAGAAACATAAAATCTACACACGGGAAGGCACTGGACGTCAGCGGGCAGGAAAAGAAAGGAATACTGCAACTGACAGCAAAAGGAAAACAGTCTAACTGTATAAATGCACTTTGCAATCGTTCTGACGCAACAGAGAATGACAACACGATCGTCGTTGCACAAGGTGTGAAAGCATATGCCTGTGTTTCCAACAAACAGTTAAAGAGTTTGGCACCCAACCAAGAAGACCAATCTAACGAAATTCGCTGCACATTTTTGCATTCCACGTTGCCACGCCATCTGTCGACCTCCATATGGCTTCCTCTACTCCTTGAGAGGAATGCGAAACAAGACATCAAGTGGTAGACGAGTGTTCCCCATACGCAACACGTGACCCAGCCAGCACAGTCTACGGTTCCATACGCTCAGATAAGGTATTCTCAGAACTGGTGCCTAACACCAGATTCCTAACCTCAATATCAATCATCCAGTCACTCTATGCAATCCTAGCCATACTACGTAGACATCGATGGTCGAAAACCTTCAACCGACGAACATCGCCCACACGCATACTCCATGTCTCGCAACCGTACGACAGAACTGAACGCACCAAGGCACAGTACACACGACCTTTCAACTTCAGCGAAATATCACATCGATGCCACAAGTGCATCAGTCCAGCGTAAGCTCCTCAAGCCTTGGGTATACGCATGTTTACCTCCACTCCCGAGCTACCGTCTTTCGATACGCAGCTACCAAGGTAGGTGAAACGGCCCACAATCATTAGTTCCTCTCCGCTCAGCACCAAGTTCGGCGCTGCTCTCGTCCAGTCCTGCAAATGCACTTTGCACTTTGAAGTGCAATGCACATGCCAAACCGAGCAACCGATCTCGACAGTCTATCTAGTGCTCGTTGTGCACGATGCGCACACTCGAACAGGCACATGACGTCGTCTGCATAATCTAGGTCACATAGATTTCTCTACTTCCCAGTTCGATTTCTACATCCCGGAGACCTCCTAAAGCATTTTCCATCACCTCGACTATGAAGAAATTGAACAGAAACCGAGAGATGGGACGTTCTTGTCGAACGCCACTAGTCATTTCGAATGCATTTGATAGTTCACCGTATACCCCCACCCGACCATAGGCATACGAGTACAATGCTCGCAACAGGTTTACAAACTTTGTTGGCATACCCTTCCGGTGGAGAGCACTGAGTAATGCTGGTCGATCCACGGAGTCAGGAGCACCTTTCAAGTCGAGGAAGACTACGATCGTAGGGCGCCCGTGCGTGTGGCGCGTTTCGAGTATCTGTCGAAGAGTGAATATCTGGTCGATGCAACCTCGACCTGGCCGAAATCCGGCCTGTTGTTCGCGGATATTACTCTCGCGAATCGGTGTCAAACGGCGAAGCATTATTGAAGCTAACACCTTAGTAACTATCGGAATTAAACTAATCCCACAATCATTGCTGCAGCTACTCCGTGTGTCCTTCTTGAGGATGGGTACAATCAGCAAATCACCTCAAGATAACGGAATGCCTTGCTCGTTCCAAATATCATGAAGCAAGGAGGTAAGTGATTTCATCAGCACTTCTCCACCCAATTTGAAGAGAACTAGGGGAAGGTCGTTAAGACCGGCTGCTTTTCCCCTCTTCAGAAGTCAAATATTCGACTGCACTTCCACTTCCGTTGGAGGATCAAGTGACACCTCCTAAGGATTCACAGCTCCAGACGTCGGACTAAATGCGTTAGCGTGTGGCCAGTTAAACTGATCCCTGAAATGCTCAGGCCAACGGTCCAGTATTTCCTGTCTACCATGGATGAGCTCTCCATTCCTATCGTACACGACTTCACTAACCGACGTTTACCGCCCACCGCTGTCGCATATAGGCTTAAACAGTCTTTGACTGTTACCTGAAGCGGATGCCACTTTCATCTCTTCGGCTACCTTAGCCCATCAGTTTTCGCGGTCATTCTTAAGACTTTTCGTCAACTGATGCCGCAACTGTCGACATATCTGATTCGCGTCCTTGCAGTTTGGAAGCTGGTGTATTTGCTCCGTTGGACCCAGCGACCGTTGCGAGATCCAGTGTCTTTGATGAACGCTAGATTTAGGACCGCAGGCAAAATCTGCTGCCAAGTGCACCGCCTGCTTTATTTGGTCTCACTGCTCATCTACGTTACTGCCCGACAGAGTTCTTAGTTCCTTGGATAGTTTCTGTTCGTAGTTGTTGCGAACAGCTGAATCATACAGACGTTCGACGGCCAATCGAGTTTTCGGTTTGCGTCGTTGGCCGTTCAGCTGCAGCAAAAAATCGCATTAAAACTAACGCGTGGTCCGATTCGACCTACGTGGTCCAGTATAATTTACGGCTCTCGACAGAACCACGCCAGCGGCAGATAACTGCGATATGGTCAATCCGACTTAGAGTACCTGTCGAGTTAGAGCGTCATGTCGTCGTGCGACGCACACTGCGTTGGAAATTCGTACTAGAGAGGAATGATTTGTTGTCCACACATAAGTCTTTCTCCGTTATCCGTTCGCTGAGCTGGCAGGGCATACCGCCCACCTAAATAGGATTCCGTTGCACTAGGTTTTCCAATTTGTGTATTAAAGTCAATTGCTACCACAACAATGTCAAGGGTGACGAGGTCATCGTAAAACTCGTCTTTCTCCATGTCCGTGCTGCAGTCTGTTGGGGGGGCATGCCGAGATAACAAACAAACTGCGCTTAACACTGCTATCCTTCCGAACGCCCACTGATCTCTGCAATCTCACGGCGCACAAGCGACTGTTAACGGGGATCCAGCCTAGAAGGGCTGTTCAAGCCATCTCACTACACCGCGTTGACCCACAGTTCGAGCTGCTCCGTCTCCTCAAGTGTGCAGGAAATACCTTGACGCAGTTAGCTGAATTAACCTACTCTACTTGAATCCTGAATTCGTGTTTCACTCACGCAGCAGATATCCATCGAAAGTGAGTCAACTGTCAGAACCAAACACGCCTGTTGGCCAGCCTGCATTAAAGTGCGCACATTGAAGGAACCCAGATGCAGAGGCTGCAGAGGCTGACGAGGTTTAAGAAAATGTGAGCTAACAGACTGAAAACCACCTACTACACTACTTGACAATAAACCGTTGCGACCATCGGGCGTGTTATCAATGGAGATACTATGGGTAGGCGGAAGGGGCGAACAGATTGGGTTGGAGACAGAAGAGACAGGTTGAATAAAAGAGAGGGAACTCTGAGCAGTAGCATACTTATCATTACCCACCCCAAATGTGCTCGATGCAATGGGCAGCGCGGTCCTGATTATCCTGCGCGACGACCGATGCAGTATGGAATTATTTGTAGGCGTGTAACTCATGGGGAATAATGGACGGGTACGGCTAGGGAGTCCAGTCGCTAAGCAGAAGAACGATTAGGGTTCTCGAACAAAGTCTTTGGTTCTGACAAGAACCTTACCTAACTCAGAACAACCACAGTCTTGAAGATCCCGTGGCTGCTTCTTTTGGCCGATACCCATTGACCTTCCAGGGATGGCTGGATCTTTGGCATGGGATTAGGTCAGCTGTATGGAGGCAAGCAAGCCGTTACAACACGCCATGGTGCAGTCTCCTTTTCACGGTTGCGTAGACATAGCTGATGCTGGAAGCTATTCACACAGCCTCACTAATCGTTAGTTTAGGCTTATTACCACGAAGTAGGTCAGTTAATTTTTTCAAGCTTCCTTTCGAATTGAAGATGAAACGTTATTGGAAGTTCGCTGATCTCAGTATTTGTGGCCCTTTCATCGGCCGACAATGCGGCGTGATCACAAATGGTGCGTGCCTTATGTTCACTCAGTTTGTCTTCCTCTGGATTGTTATGATACCCGAATGACCTAAGCTCAGATGTTTTGAATTCACGCTTTCGTGATTGACTACTTGCAGAAGACGCTCCAAATGCAGTCACGAATGGTTTCTCTACATCTTTCCGACACTGCAACTGAATGATCCCCTCAGTCGATAGAATTGAGAAAACCTGATCCAACAACCTGGTGGAAGAATTGTATTGCGTATATCGTGGAGCCGAATTAGCACTAATAAGACAATATGAGAGGTTGCAAGTCACAGAGAGGTTCTCAGTTGTCGGATAGATTCAAAAGCAAAGACTTTCGGCGGGTCACAGCACTGGCGGAGTCGTACTGACCACACGTGTGGCAAAACCCACACAGCGCAACCAATGTCGTAACCCTGACCTCAAGGGTCAAGAAAATCCTTAGAACAAATGATACCCAAAAGTACTCGATTTTCTGCAAACGGTCGATTTCGCTCAATGCTATTCGATTGCGGGATAACAGCACAGTCAAATTTTGGGTGTGTTCAATTTTGTTCGAAGATGATATGAAAACTCATTCACGTCTCGTGTGATGTTAACGATAAAACTCCGGAATTCTTGAGCAGATATGGGCAGCCCGAACAGACTGAAATTTATCGTGTGAGCAATTCTCTCGGCGTTCTCATTGAGACTGGTATTTGGTGTTACGCTCAAATCGGTTAGAAAATGCAAAACTTGCACTGGAGTGGTACTGTGATCCCGCGTATGTAAAGGGGGAGGGGTATATATCGAATTGAGTGACTAATTTAAGTGTGCTTCGGTGGCCACATGGTCGGTAGCTGACGACATCTTTCCTTATAACTATATGACATAATGGGATCCAAATACCGTGAGTAGGACAAAAAGTTTCCAACAACAGGTACACTGCCGAACTTACTTTTGAAGAATGCCATCCTGTCTGGTGCCAGCAGACGAGGTCGAGCCGCTGCTGGTGGCTCGCAAGTGACGAAATAGTGTGACAGAAAATAAGTTATTGAATCCATCGCTTCGAAAGGTTTACTGAGTAAGGGGAATTTGATAATTATTGGTTGAAATTCTAAGAATATTGCAAAACACACCGGTGACTCACTGTAAACCGCTTCGAGCTTCTGGATTCACCAGTTTAATGTTGGACGAAGGACCAGCCAACTACAACTTAGATGAATCAACGAGTAATTCATCATAGTACATCAAACCGGTTCCTAGTACATCTATGGGACTTTGTCAAGTACAAGCGTCCACAGGTATCGCCATGGTCTCAGATTGACCTCTAGCTGTCTCGTGCCGTGAGTAGGAATTTATATGCTAGTGACGCTGGTACCTTGGCATGGCCAGTTCGCAAGACAAAATATTAGGGTTTCGCATCAACAAGGAACCGAGTGTTCGGACGATGGTCCTGTATGCAAGGTAGAAAGGCAGCCCTGCATTGGCCGCAGGCTAGCGCGGGCATATCAGTTGGCCGGAATTGGCGTTTACCACTTTTTAGGAACACGGAATACAACAATTCTGTGATTCAGGCCAGAATAGCCGATGATGCGTGCAAGGACCGGCAGGTTTGGCCTGATGGATGGCGAACGTCGACTGGCGTAGAAGTTTATCTAGGTCGACATTTTAGTGCGCTTTGAGGAGATGCTGGAACGTATGATTTATCCTAAAGTGACAGGCGATTGCGGACGGACGGGGATACGTAGTACGTTTTTGGCGACTGACCGTAATCGATGCCTGAAGGATTACTTGAAGCCGTTGCGGTGAGCAGTCAGCCACACTATCGATGGGTGCGTCAATTTTATCGGCCACGAAGTTTGCACTATCCAAAAGGAGGTCCCGGAGCAGAGCCGCTACTGGAATAGACTGCAGCCACAGTTCCCAAGCGACCTCAAATTCTTCGTCGGCGGACCCAACTAGGGATCGGAGAGAAGCCGAGTAGGGGATAGATTTTTTGTCTCCAATAGAGTGTCTCCTTGAAAGCCATGGCAAACGTTCCTTCGGTGAAGGAAAATGATGTTGCGACGGAGCCTTTTCAATATGATCCCACAACTGCTGCCTGGGTGCGAATAGGACTAAATCATTTAACGATGCGGCAACATAAGCAAGAACCAATTCCAAGGGATAGATGAGCTGCGTTACCTGATTAACGATCTTATGTGCCTTAAACTGTAACTCTAAGGTTGCGAACCAAATATCACGGTCATGAGTGAAAAATGCATTTAGTTTAATTAATCGGATACTATGAAATGTGCTGTATGGTGTCTTACGTTCGCTGGGCAATGTTAGTTGCTACAATATATACGACAGATTTTTACCGTGCAAGAAAAAATCAGAAAATCACACATTCCTCAAGTTCGTCGAATCGGGACTTCAGTTAAGCAGTATAGCAGGTGCTCAATGAACGACCTCCGGAAGTGCCTTCTATGGGACTCTGAAATTGGGTTGGACAAAATCCCCTCAATAGACAGGGCAGAGACTGAAGCCAAAGACGAGATCTGCGAACCGTAGTGCCTATATTTGGCGGGGGTCAAAATAGCACCGATGCAACAATGCAAGCGTAAGGAAATCCCAATAGAAAGTACCGAGCGGTAAGCAAGGCTAGAAAGTGCGGCACGAGAGGATAGGCAGAAGATACCTCATATCTGATAAAACAAGCGCAACCAAAAAATCAACCGAGCGTCAAAGCAGATCGCGAAAGGAATGATGCCCGAAAACAGTTGGCACACACCCAAGGATCAACGGAACTACACCGTTTCTAGCGACGGTGAGGATTATCCGGAAGGGTGCAAGTCTGGCGTAATCCCTATGGAAATATATCTACCAAGACGGAAACAGCTATTTTTCTGGATACCATAAAAAGATCGGAGTATGTTATGACTAAAAGCGTACTCATTTGGTACACATTAAAACCCCGTGCTCCGCCATATTCAGACAGGCAACTTCAAAATGGCACAACGGGTTAAGTTCCATTAGTTGAGCCGAAAAAATTCGGATGGCCAAACCTGGGCCAGACGCACCAAACTAGAGTACTTTGGCCAAATCAGAGGTGTCCAGGATCACCTGAAATAGTCTCTCGGGGTGGAAATGATGTACCACGTGCCTCTGGGTAGCCCTACGGCCAGTCGAAAAGTAGTTGGTAGCACGTTTGGACAAGGACGATCGATTAGAACGAAGAAGACGTCTTTGCTCTTGTGGTGGTGAAAGTCGCCATCAAATGCCTGATACTGCTGTTAACATAAACATTGTTCCAAATTCCACACCTGTTGATTCCGAATTGCATGCAAAGAACGGGACACTGCATAGGGGTTCAGAAGACCTAGGCGTGTAACTAATCAGAGGCAACGAATATCCCTGAATTCAATAGAGCTGCGGTTGGTTTGATGACTCTTCATACAATTGCCATTCTTTCCGTTTTTCACATACCGCTGATTATATTAACACGAGCATACGAGAATTTGAATTATACGAATACACAAATTCCAATGGTATTCTGACTGCAGCTGTATTGATTCATTTCTTGGTGCACATGGCCATTTCTGTTTATTCGGCGATGCAATTGGATAAAACCATAACAATGAACAAGCATATAAACAAACCGGAATTAGGATTTCTGATATGCCGTTAATCAAACCATGATTGCATTATCATGCACATGATGAATAAAGTTGAAAATGATTGAATGTCGCCATTTCTTTAGCGCAAGTTTTATTTTATAGCAGTCATATTACATGCCCAACAACAATAAATTTATTTTATTTATTTTCGTTTGGATTTTGATCCATCCGACGCATGCACATCACTTCTGTGACAATCAGAAAGGTGTTCAATCGTCTTCAAAACCAGGAAAATATTGTTCAGACACAAATCTCGTCCCTCACAATAAATTTTTCATTACTATTCTTGTCGTGTTGATGACGGGAAGGTTGCATTATGAAGCCACCGGAAGGGCCTTTCCGGCTACCTAAACATGCCTCTAAATAAGGGCACGACTAATCCATGAAGTCTCGCGATCGTTTAGACTAGGAAGGGTTTACAAATGTTTAGGTACCAGTTGAGACAATATTGCCAGTGGTCGTCACATTCGCCCGCATTTGCGGTAATCCTGACTACGAATTCAGTCCTAAAACTCTTCCGTCTAACCTGCAAACGGCCATATTGATTCGATGGTGTAAGTATTCATGTTGCTTGAAATATTACTGAAGTTGGACATATGCTGGCGTCCCCATTTAGAGAATTTTCGCATTTATTATGTGTCCTTATTTGACCATCCCCATTTCGATACGACGCTCATCCTGGATTGCCAACGTTGCCAAGCTTAGTAACCTGATCCAGAAGTAGTAAGTATTTGCAATTTTAAAGAACTTCACAGCTTCGTAGCCGAATGTCCAAACATTCGCGGATCAAAATTTAATCTTCTTTTCGGTGATGGCAACATGCATCGAAGCCAAAAGAGAGCGGGAGAGAGAAGAAATTCCCGTGTGCTTCTAATGAAGAAACGGAAGGAGAAAAATTTTCTTGAGACCAACTACGGCATAAAAAGAAACAATACAAAATGTCCAACCACTTTAGATACCATATTCTCATGAAGCAGAAATTTCCGAGGAATGAAACTCAATTTCCACTTGGGGACGAACAAACAGCTTCAGTGGGTTGGCATACAAATGCTCCACTTGGCATGCCCAGTAAACGCAATCAAGTCCGACGACAATCCGGAATTTCAATCCACCGGTTTAGTTTACTCTTGGGAAACCGCGACACAAAATGGCCCGAGCTCGTGAAATGGACCAGTTCGACGAATGAATTTACAGAATTGTAAGTGGCCAAAGGAAATTTTCATGTAAACTGTTACTTACTGATCAAAGACAGCGCGGTCGAAATAGTTGTCCACGCTTCGGTTATCGCGGATAAACATTCTCAAGACTGGCCTAAAATTTCGAAAATAAGAAAGCAACCGTATCCCTATAGTGAAGTGACTACATGTAATAGTACTATTATTTGAAACAGGTAGGCTGTCATGTTGATTTGGCAGTGCAAGTGCTGATGAGCAAATTCGGCTTCGGTACAAGTTGTTTTAATCATTTTTGTATCTATCACCTCAGCTACGCAGTACCTAAAAATCGGCATTTCAGTACGTGACACGTGCTGGCGATTCTACCAGCGGGATGAAAAAGAGATAAATTAGGATTCATGTTTTCTATCATTTGGAACAGCATCGCGCCCTGATAATCTGTAAGAATGAACTGATCGGACTTATGTGAAAATATGGAACTCAAGGGCAACTAGTGAGTCGGTTGGTTTTCGTAGTCTAACTCAAAACCGGGTTTGAACTGACCCTACGCCGATAGTAAAACTGTGGTCCCGCCGAACCCAAGGATTGGCTTTAGATACACGAAACACCGGAGAAAGCATTCTTCAGCAGAGAAAAGTCTTATTTTGTCTAGCCCTACGTTTGACTGTGCTGTTGTCGGTTGGTTGGCTTTCTACGCTTGGGTTAATGTTCATTTTTATTTCCCGGTGCGCGTCAGGTCAGGGACGTAACTCCACGAAGTTGACTGTCACCGTGTTTACTATAATAATGATATCAACGAACCATTCCAAAGATCGAACCACCTACATAAGACAAGGTGAAAATTGCAAGTAGGATTACTATAAGTAACAACGGACACAGAAACCACTCTTAACTTTCTGACGATACTACTTAGGAAGAGCACAGAAAAATGTAACAATACGCGTCGTTGTTAAGTGGAATCTACACTCGTCAATCTGTTCGACTGCCATTGAGCCTTAGGGAGAAAAAGCGAATCAATTCGTCACAAAATTTCATCTGTCGTACTTACAGAGTGCATGATTGAAAATTCACGTCTTTGTGATTCCCACATACTTCACCGGACTACTGAAGCATCGACTGACTAGTCATCATGAAAGATAGCTTTCAGCCTAAAGTGGTTAAGCCTGCTTCGTGGTGCTTCGTGGTTTTCTACAAGAAGCCACAAGGCTTATAACAATGAAAGAACGAGAGAGTTAGGTCCCGTTGGCTTGTCGAAGAGTCGATACCACAAATCATATGATCAGATCGGAGTTGACTTTCACCCAGAGCTTAAATCGGATCAGCGCACGAAGTTGCACGAAGCAACGGATGACAAACGACGACTGTATCAAACAGGAATTATATTCAATAAACAATCTGATTTCTGCAACTGGAATCAGATAAGAGAGAAAGAAAGTAAAACTGAATACAGACGCACCAGTACATAAATGTTGCACGGGCAATTTAAACTTCAAAAGAAAACAGATGGACGCCTTGGATCACACGAGATATCTCTAGAAAATAGTTTGTACACAATATTGCAGTCGGTAGTGGAAGCAAAAAAATACAAATCAGTTCAATTCGAACTCCCTAGGGTGAGGAACCTTTGCGCCGCACGCATGGTTGATTGATAGGATTGAACCTTTAACCAAAGACTGGAATACGTGTCCAGCAGAGTCCAGGAACGAACCAACTGCGTTCGTGGGGCATACAGTTTAACGGCATTGGATGTTAACTGTTCGTTGACCTCATTCAGTCGATTTTCAATGCGTTCGACGAGGTTGCCAGCAGATACGTGGGCCTGCGATAGACGATTTTTATGGGCGTCGACAGCCAGGCGGACGCCACCGCGACACAAACTACGGATTGTTTTACTCGTGTGAACGTCACAATACTCGTAAATTTTTTTGATTGTCATCCCAAAAACATTTCCTGTGAATGAATTTAAAATGCGCAAAAGAACTTCTCGAGCCCGGAAGGAGAATGCGTAGGGATCGGTTCCGCTGCAGACAGGTTCCGCAACCAGTTGGTTTGTTGAATGAATATGGACGAATCGGTTTAGACTAGCAGTGATATCACCCATTCCCGTGGTCACAGGAAACAACGACGAGTAAGAGGATCTAAACACGAGTTGAAGACAAAATGGGTAAAAGGTGACTCGTACGAAATGCTAAAGACAGTCATTAAGCATTTGAAGTTAACTTTGTTGAAACAATACGAACAATAATTGACGACAAATAACTCGGAGCACAGTGACCATCGAGATACTGAACGGGAATATGCGCCGATTGCATTATTATACTAATGAACGTTGGATTTCGAGTTGAAATGTTTAATCGAGAAAAATGCATTTTGTGGAATGAATTTACATCGCGAGAGCTAGCGACCTCGGCCAGGCTTGAATGCACACAGAGATAACATCCAAGTCACAATATTGTTATATCCCAGCTAATTTACCGAGTGGCAATACAAAACAACACATGAGTGTGATTCTAAATGCCGCTGGGTTGAACAGCCACGAAAATTCGCTCCCGTTAACAGTAAACAGATCTGTCAAATCACGTGTCCAAAAGCATCAGTGTTCAATTGAATTACCACGGCGTACTGTGATTTCGTTTTGAATTGCCACTTTGTTGATTGTCGAACATCAGGAATTATCTCCAGTCCACGAGAGGGACAGAAATCGCCGAATAGGAAAATTTCAGGGCTTGCATCACGTGCAAACGCTTAATTTGAAACAGAACAAGGTAGGATAAAATCTTACGGTCCCATCTGACAGCAGACGAAAGCGTAAGCGAAAAGAAATAGGAAAAACAAACACTAAGGAGTAGCGTATTGTTCGAGAAAAACGTTCGACTAGGTTCCTTACCCGAAGAAATTAGTCTTATATGCAGAACATAATGAACGGAAGAAAATTCAGATGAAAAAATGAAAATTATCGGATGGGGATTAACGTGAACTGAGAAGCGCCACGGAGTATGGCAAGTAACCGCGAGGCATTATATTTCCGTCAATCCTGTGAGAGGATTGTACGTGGACTGAATGGGTAACACGGGCCGAAAACAATATATCCTGTGGACTGAGTTTGGTGTTTTGAATTTGAAGCCCTCGTATTTTTATCTTCTGTCGTCTTCGGTCAGAGAGAGAACAAAGCAAATTACTTTCCGGGGAAAGGATTCGTGTCCACATAAGGGCTTTCCATTGGTAAAATTGACCGACAGTGAGAGGATTCGAACCCGTGAATTTTAAGTCGGACCGCACCGCGGAGGAGCATGGATGGTAAAATTTTAATAACGTGCTCGGATAATACAATAAATGAAGGGTCACACAAATGCTGATAGTGTTCGCGTATTATCTGTTCAGAAGGATTACGTATTTGGGCCGTCATTCAGAAATGAAAGCGTAGTTAAGACATCAGATTGGGCAAAATATACGCTAAATACCATATATTCGGCTCCAACCATTTTACTACCATCAACCTGGAACTGGTGAACCGTCTAACGAAGTAGTAGAAACAACCATCAAAATGAAATAACTCACCGTTGTGCGGGAAAAAGGACGACCGCGGGAATCCGTGCAACTCTTAATTCCCATGGCAGTTCTACTGTAGAAACATCAACTCTGTAAGAAATAGCCCGAAATGGATAATGCAACACGAAAAAAGAAATGTATCAACATACGGAATCACCATTGAAGTAACTGATTAGACCATGAATTTACACCGAGACTCTCGTGTTGTATACATAACGACTAACTTTCTGTACGTTCCAACACCTGCAGAACCGCTTATTTGTCAATACATCAATATATCCTATTTCGATCTTTCTATCACGCATAAAAGCACGGGATCCACCAAGCTGCCAAATCGAGCAAAACGGAATGTTGGAAATGAAAAGAACAATGAGCAGGCAAGGATTGCTAGATCATACAACCGTGCTACAACGCGAGCGCCGAAAAGTCACAATCGTTCAGCATTAAAGAGTAAGACAAGCCTTCCTGATCGCTGCCTTTTCCGAAAAGAGTTGTCTGTTGTTAGAAGAAGCGTGAATTTGCAAACGGAACAAGCAGTGGACCAGTACAAGCGAGGAAAGATAAGAACCCTGAAGTAGTCAACATAATGAACACAGTCCAACTTTACAAGTGCACTCTTTCAAACATTTTGATTCGATAGAAAATGACAACACGATCGCTACCGTTCACGGTTCACTGCCATATCCTCAAATGTCTTTAATCAAATAGTTAACGGGTATTTCGGACCCAAAATAACAAGATATGAAACACCTACTTTACCTATGTTCACTGTACATTTTCTCATTCCACGTTGCCACGTCATCTGTTGACCTCCACACGGCTTCCCCCACTCCTTGGTAGGAACCCGAAATAGGGCACCATATAGCGGACGAGTGTTCGCCATACGCAACACGTAACCCAACCCACACAGTCTATTAAGTTTCAAACGCCGAGTTAAGGTATTCTCAGAACTGGAACCTAATACTAGATTCCTCACCTCGACATCAATCATCCAGTCACTCCATCCATACTACGGAGACAACCATGGTCGAAAACATTCAATCGAACAACATCACCCACTCATACTCCATGTCGCGAAACCATACAAGAGAACTGAGCGCACTGCAATACAGTATACATGACCTTTCAAATTCAGTAAAATATCAGGCCGACGACACAAGTAGTCAAGTCTGGCGTAAGCCGATTAACGCATGTCGATTTTTACTTCCGTGCTACTATCGCTCAACACGCAGCTACCAATTTGACGGAATCAGTTCATAATCGATAGTTCTTTTCCATCCAGTACTAAGCTCGAGACTACTGTCGTCCAGTCCTGAAAATGCACTTTGCACTTTGAAGGTGCAAAGCACAGGCCGAACTGAGCAACCGATCTCGAGAGTTTATCTAGTGTTCGTTGTGCATGGTCCGCAGACTCGAACAGGCACACAACGTCATCTGCCTAATCTAGGTCACATAGCTTCGCTCCATTTTCCAGTTCAATTCCTACATTCCGGAGACCTCCTAAAACATCTTCCATCACCTCATCCATGACAAAGTTGAACAGGAATGTAGATATGGAACACCCTTGTCGAACACCGCTAGCTGTTTCGAGTGAACCTGATAGTTCACCGCATACTATCACCTGACTACAAGCACACAAGTTCAATACTCGCAACGTTCACGAATTTTGTTGGCATACCCCTCCGGTGGAGAGCACTGAATAGTGCTGTCCGATCCACTGAGTTAAACGCGCCTTTCAATTCCAGAAAGACTACGATCGTAGGGTGACGGCGTGTGCCGCGTTTCGAATACGTCGCGAAGAGTGAATATTTGGTCAATGCATCGTCCACCTGGAGGAAACCCTGTCTGCTGTTCGCGGATGCTACTTTCGCGAATCGGTGTCAAACGATGCAGCATTATCGAAGCTAATACTTTAGTAACTATCGGAGTTAAACTAATCCCGTTACAGTCACTCCGTGTGCCCTTCTTGAAGATGGGTACAACCAGTGACTCACCCCGCGATTACGGAATGCGCTCCTCGTTCCAAATATCATGAAGCAAGGAGGTAAGAGCTTTTGACAGGTTTTGCCCAGCCAGTCGAATATTCGACTCTATTTCAAATTCCGTTGGGGGATCAAAGGATGCGCAGCTGCAGACGTCGGCGTAAATACGTCATCGCGTGACCAGCTAAACTGATCCTTCAAGTGTTCAGCCCAACGGTTCAGCTTTTGTTGTCTATCACGGATGAGTCCTTCATTCTTGTCGCAAACGACTTCACTAACCGCAGTTCGCCGCCCACCGGTATCGTATATAAGCTTAAACAGTCTTTGACGGTTACCAGATGCGGCCACTACTTCCATCTCTTCGGCAACCTTAACCCTAAGGCTTATTGTCAATTGACGCTGCACATTTGGACGCATCTAATTTACCTCATTGCAGTTAGGGAGCTGGCGTTTCTGCTGCATTAAGCCAAACGACCTTCGTGAGATGAAGTGCCTTGGAAGAACGCTAGATCCAGGACCACCGGCGAAACCTGCTTCCTGAGTGACCCCTCAAGGACAGACGTGAAAGGTTGAGCTACCGATTTTATGCAACTACTTTATGAATAACGTACATAACAATATCAATTGATGCTAAAAATTTCTTTTATCGATAAATCGTTATAATTGTCTGACTACCAGCCAGTAGAGAGGGGCACTCGATCATTTCCACAACGTCTGCCGCCAGTCATAATAAGGAAAACTCAAAAGTAAGATTCAGACGAATCTTGAGGAGCTCACAAGAGGTATTTGGGCAGCTTGGCGTATTTAGCGGGTCCATTCGGTTGAAAATACGGAAGGCCACAGTAGGAAAATGAGGAAAGCAATGGTAGTTACTCAGACTGGGACAGTGCTTATTTGGCTGTATGAGAGCTCACCGTAGTAATGGGACCACATTGATGTTCAACCTCTTGATACGGGAAGCCATCAGAGGTCACTTAATTTCGCCCTTCGGAACAATGCTCGTTGGAAACGTCTATGGGCACAGGGAGCCCAGTTGTTGCACCTCGCAACGTGGCCGGAGGAGTGTTTTACTCTGTTGTTGTCCCATATCACCCGAAAGAACGAATTTCGAAAACACTTGCATGTCTTGATGCGGAAGATAGCATCTTCTAAGACTCGGCACAGTCATGGCAGTGGTGATCGAGACAACTCGGTTATCAATTGCTATATTGGTAAAAAAAAATCTTCGAATATAAGTTCAATAAGTTGTACTAAATCAACTAACCTTGCAAATGTGACGTTTGGCTGTCCTGCCAAACTTCGAGCGGCGGACTCGAAGTGCCACGTCAAACTATCTCCGTGTGTGGAAAGACCGCATGTGCGAGAGTAGTAGAGGACCACAAGACTGGAATTGAAAATGGAAGATTCATGATAGCTTTGTGCAGCCGAATGAATTCGAGTTCGAGAGTCCAATATGCTTTTGAACTGATCAGCTGTGTGAATAGCGATTAAATTCGGATGGTTCGCGGTTGGTATATTCTTTGGTGACGGATGCCGACGCCATGGCTTTAGAGTAGAAAGGTGGTACTGAGCGACAAAGTTGCCTAGGTAAAAAAAAGAAATAGCACAAAAACTATTCACACATGAATAACTTTCATTGGTTATATGATAGCCTAAATGACGGGTACCAATGGAAAGCAACAAAGCTGATGGGAAACTAAGAACTGATCGAAGGTGTTCAATAAAACTAAAATGAATCCAAGCATCAAAAACATGGAACTGCACAGCTGTTTCATTCTTAATTGTTCTTGAAATCTGACAGACGCACGAGGGGCGTGTTTTTGTTTCTTAACGACGTGATTTTACGCATGAATGCAGTAGAACAAGCATGTCCCATAACCACAAGGGCTAACTACACCGGGAGGGGAACGGGAAACCATGATCCTGAGACCTGGGAGGCCATAGAAACCAAATGAGGCCTCAACGGATCAGATGTGGTGACGACCCGGGCGGCAAAGTTGCGGTTCACCAGTAAAGTGAGCGGCAGATCTGGGATTCGAACCTATGATCATCTTGGTGACAGAGGCTTAATCCAATTGACCATCCCCGAACGTTGCATTTTAATCGTGTCACTGCGTCCTATTAAATTTCAATGTTGACAACTAGGATTAGGATAAAAAGTGATGGGGCGATTTAAATCAACTGAGAATGGTGAAAGTGCGCACACTCAATCCCAAACCAACCACAGGACTAGTAAGAAGCACAAAATTCTATGGCCATCGGCATCTGTGACGCGGTGATGTACTAGAGTCTATTCCGGAGGTCGCATAAACTGAGCCATCAATTCATGGTCCCCAGCGGCTTACGTGACACTCAGAAGGTCCTACCATTTGGCCAAAGGCCCGGAGAAGGAGCACCTAAGCCAACCGTCTACTTCGGTTTAGACAACTGCGTATAACCCAGCCCATTGACGAATTACGAATCCCGATGGATAGCCGAGGAGGTGAACGTGGACGACAGAGAAGCTATCATATGCGGTGAACTACACACAATGTTTTTCCTTTCCTCTGTCTCGTTTATTGTTTTCATTCTTTGTCATGACTCCGGTGGCATACGACCTGCACACAGATTTGTGCAGATATACATTTGACAGGTTGCTCACAATGCTTTCGGGATTTAACAGTGTTGGGCTCGTCATGATCGGCTGCTTTTTCTGTCTTCACTAGTCAAATGTTCGACTCCTTCCAATTTCATTTGAGAGAAAGAGACTCCTAAGGATTCACAGTTGCGATGGTCGGAGTAATTATACTGGCGCGCTGCCAGCTGAACGAGTTGAAACGGCCAGCCCAAAGGTCGAGTCTTTGTTGTCTGACATGAATGGGCTTTTCATTTTTATCGCATATAGTTTCACTGGCAGAAGTTCACCGCTCACTAGTGTCGCGTCCAAGCCTAAACAGCCACTGATTGTCAATTGAAGTAGCCACCTTAACCCACCAGTTTTCAAGACAGTTCTTAAGACCTATCGTCACTTGACGCTGCAGAAGTCGTCGTATCTTATTCACCTCTTTACTATTACGGACTCGGTGCTTTTGCTTCATCGGGCTCAGTGTCTTTGATGAAGGCTAGATCTAGAACCGTAGGCGAAATCTGGTGCCAAATTCACCGCCAGCTTGATTCGATGCTATTGTTCATCCACAATGATCTCGCTGGGGGCTCTTAGTACGTCTGACAGTGTCTGTTCATAACTGGTGCACACATCCGAATTGGACAGACCTTCTACGACCAGCTGGGTTTGCCATCCACGTTGACTGGCATTAGACCACAGCAAAAATCACATTAAAGCTAGCGCATAGTCCGACTGGACGTATTTGGACCAGTATGATCTACAGTTCCGGACAGAACCGTCCGAACGATAGTTTACTGTTGTATGGCCGATTTGGCACGCTGCCTGTGGAGTTAGAACAACTCGTCATTGTGAGAAGCGGACTGTGTCGGAAATACATGCTGGACGGGAATGAACGATAATCTGCACGGAAATGGAGAAGGCTACCCGTTATCTGTACACTGTACGGACAAGGCGCAACGCCCAACCAAACAAGCTTCCAACTTGCGCACCAAAATCCCCTTCCACAACTGCAATGTCGGAGTCTTTGCTCCAGCAAACAAGTGTGGCAAGCTCGCCATAAAACGTCTTTCTGTGTATCAGCGCTATGGTCTGAGGGAACATACGTCGAGATAATAAACGAGTTGGGCTTTAAATAATTACACTTTTGTACACTGCCTGGTCCTTGCAGTCTGATGGTGCATAAAGGATGAAAAACCGTAATCAAATCTAAAGGAGCCGCTTCAGCCTTGTCCGTCAAGGATATTCGTAGAAAGCGTTGACTTACAGGTTGAGCTGTTTCGTCTTCTGACGGGCACTGGATGTATCCCGCGAGATATAAAGCGCGGCTACCTGAATTACGCTACTCAAATCCTGAATTCGTGTTTCACTCAAGCAGCAAACGTTAATCATCACTGAGTCCATTGTGACAGGCGAACATGCCGGCTGACCCAACCTGCATGAGTGTGCGTATTGAAGGAGCCGAGGTACAGACGAAAGAGAAAATCTGAGCAATCAAACTGAAGGTGACTTATGATACTACGTGAAAATGAAACGTTGCAAGTATTATGTGGATTACCAGCTGGACTTCATGGGTAAACAGAGGGGGCAAATAAAGACGGTTGAAGAAGGAAAATAGAGACTAAGTAAGAGAGAATGAACAATGACCAGCACATTCCTACCACTAACCCACTCCGATCAATCCAATGGGCACCGCGGTCGTGATTAACCCGTGTGACGACCGATGCAGTATGGAATTATTTGTTAGGGAATCCAGCCACAAAGCAGGAGAATAATTAGGGATCCCAACCAAAGCCTTTGGTCCTAACAAGAGCCTATCCAAAAGGCAGCTAAAAACGGCTGCGTGGAGGCACACCTACTTTGATTAATTATTCTTTCACTCAATTTCCCGATTGAGTTGCCAGCTCAAATTGACCCCCAACTTGGAGGATCAGAAGACTACTTCGTCAGGCGTCTACCCAATGACCTTCCAAGCATGATTAGATCTTCGGCTTGAAATAAGTCATCCTGCATAGGTCGTTGTGTCATGGAGGCATGCAAGCAGTCTCACTGTGATAGAGCTCAGGTTCAGTTATTCATAGTTACGCTACCACGCGGCCAATCTCTCTCCCATTCATGCGTCTGCTAACTAGATCGACTCTATTACCACATCACAATACATTTCAAAGTAATAACATCTTTCATGCTTGAGAAATGAGTGCAATGGAAAGCCCACGACCCATAGCCGTTATAGCCCGCTGCATGAAAGAGGAATCGGCAACAATGATCCTGATGATATTCGGAATAGCATAGGACCCCAAAAGGTAGTGAGCCGAGCAGCAGCAGCATCTATTACCATGACTCGGAATTACTGAAAATGCGCTATTTTCCTCACTTGCATTGCTCCAAAGAAAATAAGAACACATCGGGACCATTTTCTTTTGGGTATTTTTAGTCGAACAGCCCTCGTGGACAACTTCGCGTTGTTGAAGTACAGAAAAGAAGAGTGATAGGTAAGTTATTTGTGATAAGATTTATACTACAGCGGCAATCCTCAACTCATTCGTTCGCTAGCGTGATTATGCGCAATCAGACTGCTGCCTAGGAGAGAGTTGATCAACATGAAATACATCTTCCTGGGAATATGAAAGGATGACCAGAGTATTAAGAAACGAGGAATCCTGTAGAAACATGATTTTGGCGATCAGTTTGTATAAAAAATAAGAGACGGGCAAATTTACAATGACACCAGACTCCGGGCAGAAAAAAATCAACAGGCGGATACTGAATGCAGAACATTATTCATGAAGGAAAAACTTACTTAACGATTCATATGTCACCGGTTCCTCCAATCGATAGACCGTTTCAGCCTTCATGGAAGATAGTGCAAAAAGCAGTAAGACGACGTTTTCCAAAGAAAAACTCATTGAAGAAAAAACGATGATAGTAAGAAGCAATAAAGCTTAGAAAATATACGAATAAAATGTAAATACTATCGCTTTCGCAATTATGTTGATGCAATAATTTTCGATTTTTGATGGTCACGACGTGATTATTTATGCGCAAAAACCCCAATGATTGCAGGAAAGTTAGGCAGTAGTGACAAAATACAGACTTAAACAATAAACAATAATTAAATTCCTACAGAGTAAGAGTACAATTGGAACGAAACGCAGTAAGATCTGTTCTGCTAAAAAGAAAAGATGAAATGTGAATCAGGATTGTAAGCACGACTGCAAAGTTTTCCCGAGAATGAAACTGGCAGTTAGGTCTGACAAAACAACCAAAACGGGCATTTGGCATCACTGAGAATATTGGAATCACAATAAATTCGCAAACATTACGGTAGATAATCGAGGAATTTTTTTGCATTTTATTCATAATCAATGGTTGACGCTTGGGAGTTTCCAAAATATATAACAATTTAGTGAAATTCACTTCAGTTCAGCGTGGACAACTATCACCCTTGCACCAACGTGCTCTGGTTGTGGTTGCTAATTCATACTATCTTCTGATCAAACTGAAAAACAACAGCGAATAATGAAAAATCGACTGCCAAAATAATAAGTTGAAAAACTAGACAGAAAAACAAATGTTTCGAATGCAAGAGCACCACTGACTATGGTACTGAGCCATATCAATTACCTCAAAACATCGATTCCAGGAATCTCGTGGCCCCCAAACCCGTTTGTCTAGCTGCGCCTACAAGAGCCAGCATACTGGTTAAAGCTTTCGTACGTTTTATCCATTTCCTCGACTGGCGACCCAAAGCTATCCTTCTACCAATAAATGCCTCGAAGGACAGCATACAACGAGTCAAGTAGTCGTTCTATGAGCAAGAGTAAAACATTTCCCAACCACCTTAACCTATTCTCACTCAGTGCCTAGTCTAAAGACCGAATCCCAGAACCCAGTAATTTGAGCCAAATCTGAGTTAATCACAAAATTCTCCCACCAATTCTACGAATACAACGGTGTTCAAACACCAAAAGTCCTCGCATATCATCTGCTCTCAACGGCCATGTTTCAGGGCCGTACAGCAATACCGACCTCACTGTGCCGGGCAAACTCGACGTGCGATTGATAACCGAATCCCACACCGACGCTGCAGATGTCTCAAATTGGCAAATTCCAATCGGGTCTTCTGTATGCGTGTAGTCACTTCGTCTGATATACGGCCCACGGGTGAGGTACAATTATCCAAGTAACTAAATCTATTCAACTCATCTAGCTACTTCCCTGCAAGAACAAAGTTCGGCTTTGAGATAATCCGATCCTAGAACAGCATTTTACACTTTGAAGGTGTAAAACGCATAACAAACATTCATACACTATCGTTCGAATGATACAGAAAAACCTACAACCTCGACCTTCATTCAATGGCACTTTGAAGCTGTAGGGCACTGCTGACACCATCGAGGACGACACTTAGACGAAAACTAGACCCAGTAATCTCACCAGTCGAGGTGACATTGTCAGTGCGAATGTTCCCGACTGGCGATGAAATGTCCGCGACCTAAACGCCAAGCTCAGCGATCAGAACCGCGTGAAGACTCAGCAACCCCGCTGGTCAGCGCAGTGGGAACACACGCTTCCCATGCAGTGGGCCCAGGTTCAAACCCTAGGTGAGATGATGGATAAGCACCAGTGATGAGATCTAATAAAAGCGAAACTCCAGTCTGGTACTTTTCGACAGCAAAGCTGACCGAAGGACCTGAGGTTTGTACGTTCGAAGTGGAGTCCGATGGACAGACATGAAAACCAATAAAAGCCAAAAGTATTGCATGAACTGCAGCCAGTCGCGAATTGTCAATCGTCATACAGTAACTAAATAAAGCTCGCAAAGCATGTAGTGAAATTTGTTCAGTAACAGCCAAAACATGTAAAGGAAGAGAGCAGAAAGTAGAGGTAGTAAAAAAAGACGAACAGCACGGAAAAACCAGACTAAGTCCTATTAGACGACTCGGAATGACTAGCCAAATTTTACACCAGCATGAGGTTGCCAATTATGTGCGTGAACAACTGCACGGATTGAAAGTCTAACTGGATTTTTGGACAACCACGCACATGAGTTTCTTTGCTGACCACCTATTTATTCGTTGGCTGATCAACTGATAATTAGAGGGCGAGTGTTGCAGCTGACCAACGAACGCGGTAAGCGATATGTCGTTTCAGCAAAAAATCTCTTATTTCAAGTCAGGAAGTTTCAACGCTACAAAGTGAAACAAGGCACAATCATCCGGTTTGTATACCAAGGTGTTTTTCCAACCCTTCTTTACTGTTCTTCCGTTATTTTTCTAGGTTCACTTAGAAAAGACTTTAATATTCTTCGCCAGGGACTAACAATTATTAGCCGGGTGCCCTTCGCACCACTCACTGAATTGTCCTGAAATCTATGTGATCAGCACTTATCAGCATGTAAGAAATCTGCTTAAAAAATTCCTTAAGATCCCACGCATCCTTTACACAATAATCTTCCGAAGTGTCGCTCTCATATTTATACATGATCGATGTTTCGTTCCATACCATCTAAAACCAATATATACAGGAACTCCACTGTACCATATTTAGCTTGATTTTCGACAAAGCGTGACCGGGTTTCAGGCGAACTCCTGAGCAACACATCATAATATGCTATGACTATTCCCCGATGAGTTTTTATATTGTTCACGAGATGAGTGTATTTTTTTTCTTTATTTGTTTTTTCCTATTTTATTTTTACGCCCATATTTCTTGACTGAAATGCGATATTATTTATTGTACGCAAAAGTCTATACAATAAAATTAGTTCACGCGGTTTAAGTGACCGAAATTCCAAACGGTACATTGCAGTGCAGCACCTGTGATGAGATACTATCCGATTTTGCACTAGTAGTATCTACACTGGGTATGAATCAAGCTCTATCGGAGGGAGTACGGGAAATCCACAGCGAAAAATCAAATACAAGATCAGAGGGAGTTTTTGAGACAAACTTCGAAAGCCAGCAACTATCCGGAAAATTCCACTGGAAGTTGGAAAAATGCATGAAAAGCCAGATATGGTCAAAAAAGCAGGGGTTTAATTGTTTCACTCTGAGAATGAGCGTTTACTCACTTAACTAGATAAATGTGGTCAGAAACACAACCACATGTTACAGAAACTACTTAATCAATCTTTGTTGGCCCTGATTTTTTTAGCTATTCCCTATCGATTATCGCCACATATGGATCGCTAAGCCAAGTGACTACTTCACACGGCATCCGGCCATATGCTGAAATTGCTGACATAATTTTTGGGGTCGATGTGATTAAATCAACGGATTCGTTCTCTTCCCCAACGAGGCACTTGGTCGCATTAGGCCTCCTAGTTAACCAAACCAAATGTTCCAAAGTTACAAGAAGGCTTAAACTAATGCGGTTAATGACCAAAACGCTGGTCAAGATAGACCAACCAGCCAGCAGTCTGTCTGACAGCCCGGATTTAAGATTTAGGTCAATTCATTTTATTTGTGCCTGTTTACCGTATACGGATTTTCATGTTTTACAATAAAAGTCGACGACAACCAATAAAATGTCGGCACTTTATGACGTAGCCCGAACTTTTCGGTTTTCGATTGTTCATCTTGTGTCGCTATTTCCACCGAAATACCAGGAAAGCTGATGGATACAGTTCTCACAGTTAACTTGGGGCTGGTACGTGAGACAGACATTCGTATGTTTGACTGACAGCCCTTTAGACTAACTCTTTCACGCAGAGGGCTGACTAGTCTTACCGGATGTCACCGAACAAACTAAACTCGGTAATTACGATCAGCTTGGACGGCAATTGGTGGAGCCGTGGAGAAAAAAGAAGAAGAAGAAGAATGAAATATCCGAGTTGAAAACGCTGACAGCGATGGCGGAAATGCATTGCTGATGCGGATTAGTACAAGCAAAACTCGAGTCTGTGCAAGGTTGGCCGGATAACCTGAAGATTGTGTCTGGAAGGTGGAATGTGAACGGCAGTCGGTCTGATGGCAGGCTTGAAAAAAAGACTCGTCCTGTCGCCTAACCGTACCGGAACCCGTAAGAATTTTGACAACGGGGCTAACAATGTTCATATGAATACGTTATTAACAAGCGCAAAGCAGCTCCAACCAACGAGGATCTGCCAGAAGAAATACAAATATCTAAGTACGGTTATGAAAAAGTGGATTTTGCCAATGTGCACAATGTGCTTCGGTTATTTGCATCCAAAACTGTCTTGGAAATTATAAGAATCATCATCACACACAAACTGTAATCTGCATCAAAAAAAAGCACGAGGAAATCGATGTGCATTTGCATTCAGAGATACGAAATCAGCACATGAGAGCGGTTCTTGAGTGACTTTGACACAAATAAATTTGAGGACAAATACGCTCAAAATGATTGGATAGAGTTTCTGATACAAAAATCAACATCAGAGTTTACAAGTGTGGGGACGATTGGACAGGAATGTAATGGGTACGTACACCTGACGAGTGGCAATAACCGCGAAACAGGCTGTTTCTGGGAGAACTTCGTCCTTTTATCCACAAATAATACTACTTACAGTTAAAAGCGAAGAAAGTTTTAATTTTTATACATCTAAACAAACGGATTCTGGGAGGGATTTGAATTTAACGACAATGATTTAGCTGGTGCATCGTTGGATTACTGCAGCTGGTTTCGTGGCCATGCCTTGAAGTTTGAAGGTGTTATAAGAACCGTCTCATTTATGCGCAGTTTGGTTCGTTCTCTAGCGGCTATAGAAATGTACTCGAATCAGACATAGGCGGCGCAGATCTTGGGAGTCACCGTGATCAGATGGACACGAGAAGTCAGAATTTGTCGCTACCACACTGATATGACTCGACTGTAGTCAGATCGGTCGATGCAAAAAGAATTCCGGACCCCAAACATTACGAGACGCGATAAAAAATCTATTCAGTTTCTATGGGACATGTGCTTCGAGCATGTCGTGAGAAATGGGGTGCATAATTCGGCCAGGCGATGGTTCATCCATGACAGTACGTCCGGTGGCATCGTCGATGAGAAGATTCCGTCGATTTGGCTTTTATTTAAAATCACTTGAAGACTCGGGATGTTCTGATAATTTTAGAACGGTGATGAACTATTATTACATGTCAATCACTTTATGAAATTATGAAATGAAAATAACTTAACAGAGCCTGTTTCAAGTACAGATTTTGTTGTGTATACACGTAAAAAACCATGTTTGGTTACGGCAAGAAGGCCCATCTCTTTTGACACATGGCAGCCATCATCCCGTTGTACTATGAGACATGAAACATCACCAGTTAATTTCATTTATTAATCCACTGGCGATTGGTTAGCTTTTAGTTGCTGCAAACTGTCCTAAGTGTTCTGGTTCCAGATGTCATTTTCCTACTTCGAAATAAAAAAGAGGGACCTTTGCTTTCATCATGATAAATGGTCGACTGTTGTCAGGATACTTCTCAACGAAATTTGCAAGCTGAGTCGTTATGAGATCTACTGACAGCTGTTTCATCAATGCCGGAAACCACTTATCCATCAACGGAATGCATCGCAATGGGTAAGTTGGGTTTTCCTAAACATCGGCTTCTAATCTCAATAATGAATTACCGCGAGGACGCTATTCCACCTTCCAAAGTCCACGCTCCAATCTGTTGCCTTCCTGAATTCTCCATAACCACCGGTACTTAGAGTAGTCCTAATGCGAAGATTTTGAAACTGGAACAAAATGGGTCCGTAATCTTCTTATGTGCCCACCGATCTAACTACAAGTGGGTTGTATCAGTACGGTGGTGATAGTTTCTAGTTACCCATGCCTGTCTGGTCAAAGTGGTTCACAGGGTCTATACCGATCATGAAATCAATACCGCTACGAAAACTCAACTGCAAACCCAAGGAAATGATGGTAGTAATTCTGAGTACGCTTTTATCCTGATTGGCGTAACGTTTGGGGAGCGATGAGCTGTAATCATTCCCGTACATTTTCTACTCACTGGTGTGCTACTGAATACCATTTTTTGCGCGTAATGACCAATTTGTAGGTTGCTACGTTTCCAGTCCGATGGCTGACTGGAAATACTTGCCACTGTTAATTGACGTCTACTGACTTTCTATACTTGTCCGATCAATCAACACTAATGTTGACTGCATCTAATTCAATCGGGTTTGTTTTTTTGGTTAGTGAAACTTCGAAACTTGTCATGGAGATCGATTGTATTCCGATCTTCAATTGAGATCGGGTGCGCTTATCAAATTTCACATGCTATCGACTCCTGTCGTTCCGGTCACTTTTCTGTGTAGTTTAACGTAGTACTGAATCAAAAAAGTTACATGACAACCATCTGAGTGCAAAAAATCGATGTAGTCAATAATCAAGCAATTCTTTTGTCACTATTATAGGTTTGTGCTGTAGTTCCGTTCCACAATTCGCAAATATTTTCGCATACATACCTTACAATTCCTCTTACGTCATTTTACCCCATGTTTCTGTTTTCCATTAATTAAGACCAGTTCAACAGTCTATTAGGTTACAACTGAATGCACCAAGACAATGGATCGACATTTACCCGCGGATTGTATGGCTAATGACCGAAATTCCCCATACACCATTAACTTTTAGTAGCATTGGTATTACACGATTACAAAAAACCAACCCCATTCTCTAATTAATCGAATAGGTCAAAAAACACAAATTCAAAACAGATGCATTATTTACCTACGACCGTTTACAAATGGGTTTATCAATGCACCGACTACGATTTCATGATCACCATTCCTCATTTTCAGTACAAGCAAACCAACGAAGGGTGTCTATGCACGTCAGTTGATGAGTCTTTCGGACCAGAACCACAAAGGCGTGAAACACCTACTTTACCTAACTTCGCTGTACATTTTCTCATCCCACGTTGCCACGTCATCTGTTGACCTCCACATGGCTTCTTCCATTCCTTAGGAGGAACACAAAATAGGGCACGGTATGGTAGACGAGTGTTCGTCATACGCAACACGTGACCCAACCAGCACAGTCTACTAAAGTTCATACACTGAAACAAGCTATTCTCAGAAGTGGCACCCAATACCAGATTCTTCACCTTCACATTAATCACCCGGTCACTCCATCCAATCCTAGCCATACTACGCAAACATCAATAGTCGAAAACATCCAACCGACGAACACCTCCCACACGCATAATCCACGTCTCGCAACCGTACAACAGAACTGAATGCACCAAGGCACAGTACACATGCCTTTCCAACTTCAGTGAAATATCAGGCCGACGCCACAAGTGCTTCAATCCAGCGTAAGCTGCCCGAGCCTTAGATATACGCATACTTACCTCCAATCCCGAGCTACCATCGTTAGACACGCAGCTACCAAGGTAAGTGATACGGTCCACCATCGTTATTTCCTCTCCATCCAGTATCAAGTTCGGCGCTGCTGTCGTCCAGTCCTGTAACAATACTTTGCACTTTGAAGGTGCAAAGCACATGTCAAACCGAGCAACCGATCTCGACAGTCTATCTAGTGCCCGTTGTGCATGGTCCGCAGACTCGAACAGGCACACGACGTCGTTTGCGTAATCTAGGTCGCATAGCTTCCCTACACTTCCCAGTTCGACTCCTACATCCCGGAGACCTCCTAAAGCATCTTCCATCACCTCGTCCATGACGAAGTTGAACATGCATGGAGAGATGGGACACCTTTGTCGAACGCCACTAGTTATTTCGAATGAACGTGACAGTTCACCGTATACCCTCACGCGACCATAGGTATGCGAGTACAATGCTCGCAACAGGTCCACAAACTTAGTTGGCATACCCCTCCGGTGGAGAGCACTGAGTAGTGCCGGTCGATCCACGGAGTCAAAAGCACCTTTCAAGTCGAGGAAGACTACGATCGTAGGGCGCCCGTGCGTGTAGCGCGTTTCGAGTATCTGTCGAAGAGTGAATATTTGGTCGATGCAACCTCGACCTGGCCGAAATCCGGCCTGTTGTTCGCGGATATTACTCTCGCCAATCGGTGTCAAACGGCGCAGCATTATTGAAGCTAACACCTTAGTAACTATCGGAATTAAACTAATCCCACGATGATTGCTGCAGTCACTCCGTGTACCCTTCTTGAAGATGGGTACAATCAGTGACTCACCCCACGATAATGGGATACGCTCCTCGTTCTAAATATCACGAAGCAAAGAGGTAAGTGATTTCATCAGCACTTCTTCACCCAATATGAAGAGAATTGGGGGAAGTTCGTCAGGACCAGCTGATTTTCCCCTCTTCAGGAGCCGAATATTCGACTCCACTTCCATTTCCGTTGGGGGATCAAGAGACACCTCCCAAGGATTCACACCTCCAGACGTCGGACTAGATACGATAGCGTATGGCCAGCTAAACTGATCCTTGAAATGCTCAGACCAACGGTCCAGTCTTTCCTGTCTACCGTGAAAGAGCTCTCCATTCTTATCGCACACGACTTCACTAACCGAAGTTCGCCGCCCACTGCTGTCGCGTATAAGCTTAAACAGTCTTTGACTGTTACCTGAAGCGGACGCCACTTCCATCTCTTCGGCTACCTTAACCCACCAGTTTTCGCGGTCATTCCTAAGGCTCATGGTCAACTGACGCTGCAACTGCCGACGCATCTTATTCATTTCCTTGCAGTTAGGCAGCTCGCGTTTTTGATCCATTAGACTTAGCGACGCTTGAGAGATCCAGTGTTTTTGATGAACGCTAGATGCAGGACCACAGGCGAAATCTGCTGACAAATGAATAGCCTGCTTAATTTGATCGTCGAAGTTCTTAGTTCCTGTGATAGTTTCTGTTCATAGCTGTTGCGAACAGCCGAATCACACAGATGATCGACGTCCAATCGGGTTTGTGGCCTGCGTCGATGGCCATTCAGCTGCAGCAGAAATCGCATTAAAACTAACGCATGGTCCGATTCGGCTTACTTGGCCCAGTATGATCTACAGTTCTGGACAGACAAGTGGTTTGCAACCTGATCGTGTGACAAAATGGATCAATTATACATACACAAACATTCGCAGAGTTGTTAACCGATGTGTCTGCAAATCAACAATTTTCCTTCACCCATTCCTAACTAGTGAGACTCATGATCAACTAATGCAAAAACATCGAAGCCTTGCTTGAGATCCAGAACGAGGTTTCCAAAGCCGTTAGAACAAAACCAAAGGAAGAGGATGTCATCCACGAGGCGTATATCAGTGGATTACTGTGAAACCCCATTCGTTAGCATCAAAACGTTGAGCCCAGTATTCCCGTATCTAAAAGATAGCCCAAGGTTATACTGGCCAGATCGCGATCAAACTGCTTCTTTCTTGATTATGACCGATAACCTCATCAGAAATGACTTGCGAAAGAGTCAAATTGGAAGTTGTGTGTTAAACGAGGACATTTTTCAGAAATTCTGCCGGGATTTAACCAACGCACCATTCCTGATTTTCTCAGTCACCGCAACCGCGGCCTCCTCGAACCTTACTGGAGCTTCTGCCGAACGAACTAGGGCTCCAAGCCCCAGCACAGACAGAGAGCACAGCAAGTTACGTGTCAGGGGCGACTGTGCTTCGGAACAAACACCCAACGCTGACGTTCAGTAGCTAGACTGTTCTCGCTTCCACTCGGATGACCAGCAGTCACTTTTCGGTTCGCTGCTGGACAAACCGGTTCGGCCTGAAAATGCAACCGTCTGCTAAACATGACCCGTGTACTGATATACTGTTGAGACAGAACTTCGGCAAAAGTGCCTCTTCAAGGCATTCAGCCGCCATTCTCTATTTGTGATAGCCCTGCTGCTAGCCTTATAGTCTCATCTCTCTTCGCGCATTTGAACTACTCTTGTCGTCCTGTTTGCATCAAATCGAGAAGACGCAGTTGCAACGACATTTTTTATTCGATCGCACATCACGAAACAATCGAACGATAGAAAAGACGAACCATTTAGATACCATGACGATCCCGGATCCAGAGTAACATCGATGGCTTTTTTCTAAATCACAAGTGAATCTTGGGCATTAAGGTACTTCAATTGGTGGAGCCATGAGATAGCCAAAGAAACAGTCAAACCGAGTTCGAAATTTTCTAGTGCCCTTTTCAAACTGACCACTCTCAGAAACTTGAAAGCACAACAAAGAGTTGTGGGTGTTCTCATACTATTTTAAATGGTTCTGTGGTTTATTGAATGAAATTCATCCACCAATTGTAAACAGAAGTTCCTCAATTTCCCACTTCCTTCGTGGGAATATTTGAAATGTGAGTTGATTCAAGTATAAATAATCACAACTGACAAATTCACACCGTTAGTAGTCCAAACTGATGCTTTGAATGCAGTCATTTCTGTCAGGGTCTATCAAGTGGATGTCCAGGACCTTTCCTTCACGGTCACTGTTAGGCGCAGAGCGAAATCACTAAGCCTTGGAAAAAGAAGTCAACGGTATTCTTAAAGCCATTCGGAAATGTCAACATTATCTTTTGAACACTGTATCGGGTGATGGAGTGAGATTGAACTTTATAGTGAAGGGGACCGACTGAAGCGGCTAAAGTTGGTGCCAGTGACATAGAGACTATAGAACATGGTGTCAGATGAACCAATCAAACCTCCTAGACCGCTGGATTCGAGATATTCGGATTGATTGATAGAACAATTGAGCAACTGGAGCCGTAAATTTCTACGTTTTGCCAAATTTTTGAATTTATCTTTCGTGACGAAACAACACCAAGTGGCCATCTTGCGCTGGAAGATGATGACAGAAAAATTTCGTTTAGTTTATTTTTTGATTCCGATAAGGAAAGGAACAGGCCCAAGGCTGAGCCAAACATGATGGGAGAATATTGTCAGGGAAAGTCAAACGAATTTGTTCGTTATTTCAATGAACCATACAAGAACGAAAACAAAGGTGATGGTTCGTATTTGGACGACGAAGGACATTACAACGAAAGGAAGAAAAACCGAAGAGAAAAACAAAACCACAAAATCCCCAGACGAAGTGTTGGCTAAAAACTGTTTTCCCATGGAGGGGAAAATATCGATGAATAAGTGGTTCTAACCCACTCGCCGAGCACTCACATTCGTTTTAGGTTCGAGAGGAGTGGTCTGTAATTAAATTAAATTTCATAACCCTAAACATACGGACGGTGAAGACAGATGCGTGAGATTAAGGAACTTCTATAACTGTTATGGCCTATTCTTGACAAAAATTACGCAAACCCGAAAAGAATACATTCATCGAACGCACTAATTTGATGGCAAAAAAACGACGAAAAAAAACAGACGTTGAAGAAAACGACATTAACTACTTCGAGAGTATACTCTGCGAAACGGTAAGAATGAAAGAAAGGATATAAGTAGTGACTAAGTGATGATGCTTAAAATGCAAGATCACTTTGTTTCGGTGCAATGAGTCGTAAAAATGTGAAGCACGATCATATCCGATAGAACAGAAATTATTGGCAAACCCCCGGGAGCCAGGGGAACAATACGCGGGATTGGAGTTAGATCGACTACAATCGAAAGGGCAAATACGGAATCCGTCGAGAACCCTAGTTCGCGGATGGGAGCGATCGGTAAATGAATATTAACGTGAGCTAACCTATATGAATGATTATGAAAACAATTGTGTTGACCGACCAGAGTCTATATGATCATTCTCATGGGACGGGACTGAATTAGAATCAAAACGACTGACCAAGCCCGTTGGAGTTAGGGAAGGCCACATACACTTACTATAGGCTGATCACAAATCCACGTTCTGACACTTTTATATACATGGAAAAAAGATAAGATATAGCGACGACCCGTTGAGCTGTTGCATGACGTGTTCTTTTAATTTAATGCGAAGAATCCCGCAGTTGGCATCCTACTAGGAGCAAAGATTCACTAAGTCGATGAAGCGAAGTAACATCATAAAACCCCACCCCACTCCATACACCTCCCCTCCCCGATCGCTCTGGTGTTACTAGTCGTCTATACCATTTTGTTTGTCTAACACATTTGCCTTATCCCCGTTGGACAGAGTATCGGAGCGGGAATACAGTATTGTTCGATTTGTGTTCACCTTAAACCGAAATTCTACAAGCCATGCAATAGTTTATTTGTTAGGATCATACAGATTTTAGAACATTTGAGCATTTACTCTAATGCAACAATCTCTTCTTTCAGACGCAATCACAACAATTTGACAATTCCTGACAATATATTCTTGCTTTGCTTTGCTTCTCCGTTCCCTGAACATGATTGTTCCTACAAAAATATCTGACTTTAAGCAGTTTTTTTGTATTTGACCTGTTACAACACTCACGTTCTAGACAAGGAACCTACTTTATACCTCCGCGGTTGAAGTCTTTCGTTCAGACCAACCCGTAGCTCGTAGCAGAACCGCGGGCTAAAATCCTAAAGACAACACTCTAATGGAACGTCTAAATGGCGAAATATAGAAAGAACTATCTCTGTGTTTCCGTTCAAGTTCTGGCAGTGGACCAATGAGTGACGGTACTTATTGAAAGGCGGAATCAGATCATTATTATGCACCGGCATCAAAGAGACGCCTTAGGACATGTGCTACTTCGTTTAGGAAGAGCTGACGCAGGTACCCCACTGATTTCTGACGCCTGGCCCGATTTTGGATCGAAAGAAGGTTCGGTCGTGAAAGCATATAGCAGAGAAAGTCAAGCTGCCACGTTCATTCACATTTGCCGGATGGACGCGAAAAAAATCGGTATCTATTCGCCATCTGGCTATCGTTGAACGGAGAGCCACAGCATTAGCAATCCCATTTTTCAATACTCTCTTCCATTCACGCAATTTCGAGGCTTAAACAGCTCCGAGACCTAATAGAACCGTCTGATACATCAAGAACACCAATAAAAACCTCTTACAACAACAGAAAGTGAGATTCTGTTGTCTCCGGAATGGTGAGGTTGAACAATGCATTAATTGATTCCAATAGTTTTTAGCCCTCGCCTACGAAAAACGAAACATTTTTCCTGAATGACGATGAGTGTCATAGATTTTTACTACATTCCTATTTTTTTATTTGCTCGTATTTTTGCTTCCATATTCTCACATTCGCCTTAACTTGTTCTTAACTCATCCCCCGTTCTCTGATTGACTAAAAGCCTTACTACCAATCATCCGTCAGTAGCTGCCTGCTTCGTCACACATTAACTACCGGAGGGCCTGAAACCAAAAGCAAGATTTACCAGGCCAAACTGCGGTCATCGATAAAATAGTATTGAACAAATATCGGGTCGAATACGACCCTGTGTATGTGAGGGTGTAATTGAGTTTAGGCGTTTCATCCATACGGCTACAAGTCCAAGTGTACGTGTTAGACGATAATAATGCATGAGAAACTTTCTATAAAACAATCAATCAACATTGACGAGTATGCATTTAGAACTGAAAGAGTGTGTCGCCGACAGCTCGTAAAAATTTACGATCCAAAATATTGCACTAAACAGGAAGCGACTATTCTTTCCAACGAGCATTCCCATTAGTAGCCAATGTTCCAAGGTTTGTCTAGCGAGATGGCTGAAACATACTCTATGTGAATAACTGACTCGCTTCGCTCTGGAGCCATACTAATATGTATTACTACTGGAGATCAACGTATTTCCTGTGGATAGGGGTTGCGACGGCCAAACATTGGTTACGATATTTCATTTCGTTCTGGAGTTCACTGGAATAAAAAGCAATGAAATCTGACACCGTTGAAACTTTCCGATATCTCTATGAGACTTGGGATGCTTGACTGAAAGGAAACGAAAAAGTGTACCGGAGGAAAAATCTTCATCGGAAGCACGTGAAACACGTGATATTTGCAGCCTAAAGCACAAAGACAATAGACCACAGTAACAAACTGTAGGACGAATTAAAAAAGCCGTAATTTCAACCAACATGGAGAATAGCACCCAAGTACCTGTTGATCCACAATCGCTGCACCGACTTGATTTTCCCGAGTCTGTTCATCATAGCCCGCTAGTTCCCAGGCCAAAGTTGGTGCTATGTTGGCGTCGAGCATATGAAAACGCAGGGTTCGATTACTTCCACAACCCAAACGGTCTGCTGAACTCGGCGGCGAGACCCCACCGTTTCGGGCCGCATTGTGTAGCAATAGTCCGGGAGCGTCCAAATCATTATTGTGCTTTGAGTGAGGATTAGAAAGTCGGTGGATGTGCAACCACCGACAACAAGTCAACTGCATGTGTTCCACAATGGCGCCAATGTCCACATGTTTTGGTAGTGTATGAGGAACTGACTGGTTCGAGGACAACTTCCGTAGAGAAACATAAGCTAGATGTTTTACGGCTGCAATAAATAAAAAAAAAACGGAAAATGAACAGAGAATTATGCGAAAACAAACCAAACGTCCAGGTTGGATAGATTTTTGTTCGCCTCCTGCAGTTTGACCTTAGATTCAAGTTAAATGAAATTTTCCTGAAGAATGATACAAAACTTACGAAAACCCACGCTAGTTAGTCTATCTAGTGTATGCTGCAGTCACGAATTAAAAACTGAAATGTAGGCCTGCCAGAGTGATACCTTAAGACTTCATATGCACATGACATGGTGTTCTTCGATCAGCGTTCCCCTCTCTAGGTTCTAACAGTAGTGTTCCTTAGAACATCGTTTATGACATGCTTCACACATGAATGTGGTGAGTGGGGTAGGCCTCATAGCCACCGGGGCCTATTACATGGGCAGAGAGTGTCGGTAGCCGTAATCCAGAAATTAACATTGGTATGGAGCTAAATGCGGCTGAATTACCATTATTATTATTATTATTATTATTATTATTATTATTATTATTATCATCATCATCGATCAGCGTTAAACAGCAAGGCAAGCCTCACTGACCGCTGCATTTTCCCCAGAGTTACACGTTTATATAAAGAGAGTGAACATCCAAGGGGAAAAGGGAGTAGACCTGCACAGGCGGGAAAAGACAAGATGATGCCGCAGCCAACACAAGCAACACAGTCTAACTGTACAAACGAACGTGTTTTCAATCATTCTGATTTGACAGAGAGTGACAACACGAGAGTCACTGGTCACGGTTCACTACCATATCCTTCAGTGTCTCCAGCCAGCAAGTCGACGAGTCTTTCGGACCAGAACCACAAAGGCGTGAAACACTTACTTCACCTAAGTTTGCTGTACATTTTCTCATTCCTCGTTGCCACGCCATCTGTTGACCTCCACATGGCTTCTTCCATTCCTTAGGAGGAACACAAAATAAGGCACGGTATGGCAGACGTGTTCGTCGTACGCAACACGTGACCCAACCAGCACAGTCTACTAAAGTTCATACACTGAAACAAGCTATTCTCAGAAGTGGCACCCAATACCAGATTCTTCACCTTCACATTAATCACCCGGTCACTCCATCCAATCCTAGCCATACTACGTAAACATCAGTGGTCGAAAACATCCAACCGACGAACACCTCCCACACGCATATTCCACGTCTCGCAACCGTACAACAGAACTGAATGCACCAAGGCACAGCACACACGACCTTTCAACTTCAGTGAAATACCAGGCCGATGCCACAAGTGCTTCAATCCAGCGTAAGCTGCACGAGCCTTGGATATACGCATACTTACCTCCAATCCCGAGCTACCATCGTTAGACACGCAGCTACCAAGGTAGGTGATACGGTCCACAATCGTTATTTCCTCTCCATCCAGTATCAAGTTCGGCGCTGCTGTCGTCCAGTCCTGTAACAATACTTTGCACTTTGAAGGTGCAAAGCACATGCCAAACCGAGCAGCCGATCGCGACAGTCTATCTAGTGCCTGTTGTGCATGGTCCGCAGACTCGAACAGGCACACGACGTCGGCTGCGTAACCTAGGTGGCATAGCTGCTCTCCATCTCCCAGTTTGACTCCTTCATCCCGAAGACCCCCTGAAGCACATTCTATCACCTCGTCCATGACGAAATTGAACAAGAATGCAGAGATGAGACACCCTTGTCGAACGCCACTAGTCGTTTCGAATGAACGTGACAGTTCACCGTATACCCTAACGCGACCATAGGTATGCGAGTACAATGCTCGCAACAGGTTCACAAACTTCGTTGGCATACCCTTCCGGTGGAGAGCACTGAGTAGGGTTTTTTTAGGTCAGGTGCAGTAACGAGCCGAGGGACAGCGAACTGCAATCTACTATCTGCAAGCTGAGCCTCACGCATTTTGTTGACCGCAGATATTTCAAATGTCTCAATACACACAAATCATCTCTTATCCTGGGCCCTTCTGTTTGGGTACTAAAAATTACCCATTCTCTTGGCACAGCCAGCTAAAAATAACGAAATCCGTAATAATAAGTAAATTTTCCATGACCAAGAAAGGATAAGCTAAAACACGCTCTAAAAAGATACACACGTTTCTGAATATATATATATATATATATATATATATATATATATATCGCAGCTCACTGTCCCCCGGGCTCGTTGCCACATTTGACCTAATAAAACCCTATCTAGCTCTATGCCACGCTTATTGGCAGGATTACGGCTACCGACACTCTCTCCCCATGTAATAGGCCCCGGTGGCTATGAGACCTACCCCACTCACCACATTCATGTGTGAAGCATGTCATAAACGATATTCTTAGGAACACTACTGTTAGAACGTAGAGAGGGGAACGCTAATCAAAGAACACCATTTGTCAGTGACAAAGCAAAATGCCATTCGAAAAAAGTGAGCCGACAACTTTTCAACGGGTATGGATTGAATCATGGCTAGTCTGATGCTAAAGTAGGTAAATGTTTATAACCCAAGCATGATCCGAAACATGAGTGATGAAATGAACAGGGCGTTTTCCTGCACATCTGAAAAATTATTATAACATTACGTAAAAATGTATGTGAAAACCCAATTGAAGACAAACAGTGCGCACCCACTTGACCTCAATGTGAGATTAGATTTCTCAAGGAAAGGATTCATCATCACCAATATCTATGTTGCAGCAACCACTTTATCATGAAAAGTGCGGAACATGAGTGTTGCAGGACGAGTGATAGCCACTACCGAAAAAGCAACAGCCACTGACCTAGTTGTGGCGAGAAGCCGGAAAACGTAATTCGTCCCTATCACCAAAATTACCGTTAACGCGACTTTGAACTTTGGCATGACACACGCCTAATCCGGCTGATCGCAAACGATCACACTAAGTCATGACAACCAAAGATTATGGGACATACCTTCACGAGTTGAACTATTTTTCAGCAACGAATGAACTCTATCCATGGTACGCATTGACACATTCTTTTCTCCCTCGCTGATTAGTTCTGGGTTTTCGGAGGCATTCGCGAGATTATCGACAGTAACACCACACATACGGACAGGTGACAACTCCACTTGCGAACCGATCATTTGTAACCATTGAGGACAAACAGAAGCGGTTCGTTGATGTCGTTCTCTTGCCTCGGATGCCATTGCGTGGAGTAACCGATGCGCTTTATTGCCCCCTCGAGAAAGATTTGGATCACTGCTCAGATCAGAGTTCACGGTTTGGGCAGGTTTATCACATGAAGAGTACGCTACTTCAAGAGATCGTAGCTAAAAGGTTTGCAGACAGATGAACCGAAATCTATCACGAATTGGTGTAAACAGCCCTCTGACAGGATGAACGTCGAAAATCATTAATTACAGGGAAAACGGGACGGAGAGTGTAGATAACTATAACAAAGATCATAACCTACAATACTTTGCTGATGCATGCAAAAAAAGGTGACATCAAACATATTGAAAATGCACACTGGAATGTCGTGGAAGGCAAACGTCTGTGGATATCGTTTTCCGATCCATTATTTGTTTTACTCTTGCAGCCATCACATAATCATGGTTCCGCGTCGAACAGTAAGCCAAGCCCAAATGAAGAGAAAGGCAAGGGACCGGGTATTTAACAATGAACGATGGTGATAATGGCTGTGAGAACAGGAGAAATGATCCGGCAAAAAACGGAGTATCCGCAACATTTTTTGAATGATTTTGCTCCATGATGTACTGAACATGAGTACTGTGGAATGATGATACGCTACGACCTTTAAAATACTCAGTATTATGACAGAACGAGCATGCGTGACAATGAAACTAAGACTGACTCAGAACTACATGAGATCTCAATGGAAGAAAGCAACTTCGTGTGTCCCGGATTGCTGTCGTACCTGCTCGTAGAGAATCTATGTGACGAATTTACAATCGACTGTAAATCCGTCCTGAAAAGTATCATCATCATCATCACCATCATCATCGTTCAGCGTCAAACAGCAAGGCAAGCCTCACTGACCGCTGCATTTTCCCCAGAGTTACAAGTTTCTATTGAAAGCGTGAATATCAAAGAGGAACAGGGAGTAGACCTTCACATGTGGGAGAAGATAAAATGCTATTGCAGCTATCACACGGAACACAGTCTAAGTATAAAAACGCAAATTTCAATTATTCTGATTTGACAGAGAGTGACAACACGACAGTCACTGGTCACGGTTCACTGCCATATCCTTCAGTGTCTCCAGCCAGCAAGTCGACGAGTCTTTCGGACCCCAACCACAAAGGCGTGAAACATCTACTTTACCTAACTTCGCTGTACATTTTCTCATCCCACGTTGCCACGTCATCTGTTGGCCTCCACATGACTTCTTCCATTCCTTAGGAGGAACACAAAATAAGGCACGGTATGGTAGACGAGTGTTCGTCATACGCAACACGTGACACAACCAGCGTAGTCTACTAAGTTTCATACAATGAAACAAGCTGTTCTCAGAAGTGGCACCCAATACCAGATTCCTAACCTCAGTATTACTCACCCGGTCACTCCATCCAATCCTAGCCATACTACGTAAACATCGGTGGTCGAAAACCTCCCACCGACGAACATCTCTCACAAGCATACTCCGTGTCTCGCAACCATATAAGAGCACTGAGGGTACTGCGGCACAATGTTCACGGCTTTTCAAGTTCAATGAAATATCCGGCCAACTACACAAGTCTAGCGTAAGCTGCTCGGGCCTTCGATATAAGCGTGTCCACTTCGCCCTTTGACTGGCTGCTTTACAGTTCTGTCATCCTACTTCATTATTTCGTTGTTTCCTTGTCGGGTATTTGGTTCTTTTATGTTCTCCGTCCGCGATACAATCGCTCGGAATTACTTTTGTTCAAAAACTGTATCGTTCCTAAACATGGAATGGGACCACGCATGGCTGCATCTCAACGATCTTCTCATCGATCTAAAAGAGACACTCGTGCTGGCTGGCAGGCAGCTGTTAAATGCACCCTTCCAGCCAAGATGTTCATTCGGGCATTCTTGAGTACCAACATCCGCTCTCTGTTTGCGAAAACGACGGATTTGTCCTTCACAATTCAATCATCCATCCATGTTCACACCGGTGTTATCGGCATACAGGAAACGTGGCTGAATCAGGATCTAGCTGATTCACTCGTGTCGATCGACAGCTTCAAACTCCATCGGCAGGACAGACTTTCGGACAAGAAGACTGGAGGTGGTGTGGCAACACAAACTCCTTCGGGAATGGCACGTCCCAAGTCGATTATACGTATTCACTAAACAAAATTGACTGTCTCGTGACACAGTGTCATTCTAGGTTTTCTCGCCATACAGGCACTACCATAACGAATTCATACATTGCCCCTTTAGCTAGCAACAAAATATCACACCTTTTTCGACATTTTTTTAGTGTTCATTGTTCCTCTTCTTAAGGATAACCTGCATATTATCGTAGGTGATTTCAACCATCCATCTACCCTACAGCTGACTGTGTTTGATTTGAATGACCTCCGCATTTCTCCCAACAGAGACGGTTCCAATTTAGATAGAGCTATTACCAACCATTTTGATTTATTTTCCCTGAAACTGCGTGCTTGCATATCAAGTAGTGATCATTGTCTGCTTTTGTTAAGGTCCAAGATATGCTCTAAGTCCATTTCTTCGGGCGAACAAATCAAATCCGACTTCGTTTCCGTAACTTTTCACACAGCAACCGTATTCTTCTTCAGAGAGCCCTTTCAACTTGAACACCTGCTCAATAACAACGTCAAACTTTTCACAGAGACGGCCAACGCAATATTTGATATATATTGCCCTCCAAAAACACTATTCGTCGGAAATGGCCGTATCTCCACCCAGAAAGTGGAATCTTTAAGTAGACAATACAAATCTCGTAATAACTCAGGCGTGTGGCATGTTTCCAACCTAATAAAAGTTGAAATCAAACGCATCGACACTACATTCACCAGCGAAATCCTGAGTGGCAACAATAACCGATTACTATGGCAAGGCATTCGACTGCTGTGTGGGAAGAAGCAACATGCGTAAGTCCTTAAACGCACTAATGAAATCTGTGCGTTGCGCCTTTCCAGACTATTTGTCGGCATTTGATTCGGTCCCATAGTCTCTCTTACTTCACAAACCGAAAACATTTGGTTTTCCCAGACCTTTATTAGCATGGCTGTCTGATTACTTTACTAACCGAACCCAGTACATACGAATGGACAGGAAAACCTCTAAACCGCTGATTGATAGCTCAGGCGTGCTACAAGGTGCTGTCCTCTCACCGTTTCTTTTCTTTACTTACATTAGCCACTTACTTACTAGTTCCCCTTGTCATCTGTTTACGTATGCTCATGATGTTGCCCTCTCTCAAGACCCTACGAAAAACGATGAGTTTCAAAGTTTTACCAACAACCTATCTTCTGTTCGCGATTTCTCTGCACGAGCTGGTTTAGATCTCAACACATCAAAATGTTTCGAACGCCTATTTTCTCTCCCTCGGTCAGCCTACCCATCCGAAACGTCTTCACATCAACTCAAAAACATTTACCAGGGTTGATATATTCAGGACTTACTACTGATAAAAATCTGAAGTGGACTTCTCACATTTCCACCTGCGTAAACAATATCCGACGGTTGTCATTTCAGATCGGGAAGCTTCGACACTACAAGGTGGAACAAAGTACCAACTCCCGATTTATATACCAGTGTTTTTCCAATCGTTCTTCACTTTTCTCCTGCTATTTTTCCAGGTTCACTTTAAAAAACTCCAAAATTTTTCGCCGGGGACTAACAATTATTAGTTGTCTTTCAAGCCACTAACTGAAATGTCCCCTAGTCTGTGTGATCCACAATAATCAGCTTGTGGGAAATTTGCTCAAAAAAATTCTTTAGGATCCCACGCATCCTTTACACAATAATCTTCCGAAGTGTCGCTCTCATACTTCTACATGATCGATGTTTCGTTCCATACCATCTAAAACCAATATATACAGGAACTCCACTGTACCATATTTAGCTTGATTTTCGACAAAGTGTGATCGGGTTTCACGCGAATTCTCGAGCAACATATCACAATGTGCTATGACTATTCCTCGATGGGTTTTTATATTTTTCACGGGATGATCAGTGTATTTTTATTTTCTTTATATATTTTTTCCTATTTTATTTTTACACTCACATTTTCTGACTGAAACGGGGCAAAAGTCTACGCAACACAATACAACACAATAATTTCGAGCTACCATCACTCGACACGCAGCTGCCAAGGTAAGTAAAACAGTCCACAATCGATAGTTCTTCTCCATCCAGTACCAAGTTCGGGACTGCTGTTGCCCAGTCCTGTAACAGCAATTCGCCGAATCCAGTTACAGACTTTCAGAGTCTATCCAGTGTCCGTTGTGCATGATCCACGGATTGGAACAGACAGACGACATCGTCTGCGCAATTTAGATCACACAGCGTCCCACCGTTTCCGAGTTCGATTTCTACATTTCGGGGATCTCCCAAAGCATCTTCCATCACCTCGTCCATGACGAAGTTGAATAAGAATGGGGAGATGGGACACCTTTGTTGAACGCAACTAGTCATTTCGAATGAACGTGACAGTTCACCGTATACCTTCACGGAGCCGTAGGTATGCGAGTACAATGCTCGCAACAGGTTCACGAACTTCGTTGACGTACCCTTCCGGTGGAGAACACTGAATAGTGCTGTCCAATCCACTGAATCGAACGCGCCCTCCAAGTCCAGAAAGACTACGGTCGTAGGGCGCCGGTGTGTATGTGGCACGTTTCTAGTATTTGGCGAAGAGTGAATACCTGGTCGATGCAACCTCGACCTAGACGAAATCCGACCTGTTGTTCGCGGATATTACTCTCGCCAATCGGTGTCAAAGGACGTAACATTATGGAAGCTAACACTTTAGTAACTATCGGAATTAAACTGATCCCACGATGATTGCTGAAGTCACTCCGTGTGCCCTTCTGGAGGATGGGTACAATCAGTTACCCACTCCACGATAACGGAAAACTCCGCTTGTTCCAAATATCGCGAAGCAAGAAGGTAAGCGATTTCATCAGAGCACGACTTAACGCCATGCCGTCGGTTCGAATCTCCTGTTCCAAACGCCCAACGAATTCAGTGATGCGAAGCGGCCTAGAATCTTTTGGGTACAGCTTAAGCGGGCAATAGCTACCAATACAGTGTCATGGCTCCTTTCCCCAATCAAGGGAAACTTCGGGTATTCTGCTCCCACACCTCTCTAGCGAAGACTTTTGGGCCAGCGAACTGCCTCACTCCATCCGTTCGCTGCAGTGGCTTCTCTGGGGATCAGTAGCATTAATCACAGTGGAATTCTTGCAATTCGACTACGAGAATAGAGTGCCTATATGAGTCAATCAGCATCCGCCAGTTAGAATTCACCAACATGACTGGCTATATTGCTTGGATTCATAGATTTGACAGACGTAGGACCGGCGCAAATATGAAAATCTTTCGACCTGGACGAGATTCAAAACTAAGCGTAGACCGAACTCTTCGGCTGGTTGTTCTACAATTCCACTCCTGCTGCCGTCGATCCATCATTTTAAAGGATTTGCCATTCATTGTCAACAGTGTTCATCGTTATTCACTGTTGGATTTACTCCTACGCAAAACTATTCCGACATTTCTCCTTGTTTGGACTTACCTACGCATGTATATCACGGACTTTCCACTAAACCGAAAAGAGACATTTGCCCCGGTTGGCAGGCTGATCTTAAATGCATCCCACCCTGAGTACTCTCTGTTTACAAAGTTACCGGATCTATCTCTCAATCTTCGCTCTCGGATACGTGTTCGTAGTCGTGTGACTTGTGCTCAGGAGTCATGGATAAATTCACATGTTGTAGATGCCCTAATATCCATCCAAGCCTTTTAATGTATACCTAGTGGATAGACAATACAGCGCTAAGGAAACCGGAGGTAGTGTGGTCACATGCCTAAATTCCTCCTGGTCAAGGTACTTTGGACTAATTTATTCGTATCCATTTTCTGGTATTGGCTGTCTAGCTACTCAGTGTCATCTCAAGTTTTTTTTCAACATAGGTGCACAATTATAACGAACTTGCGTGTAGTCCCTTTTTGCACACGAACTGATGTTACATCTTATTTCGATTCTTTTCTGCCTTCCCGTTGTTGGATGATCACTCATACCTCATCGTAGGTTATTTTAATCACACCTCGACAATTCCCCTTACTGTGTTTGATTTGACTGCCCCATCAATTTCCCCAACCAGAGGTAACCACTCTAGACAGAATAACTACCATCCATCTCGAATTTATCCGTCTTAAACTAAGTGTTCCAATTTCAACCAGTGTTCGGTTTTCATTACTTATAAAACCCAAAGTTTATTCCCGGACAGACTTCCAGTGTTTCAAGGAGTCTGACCAAATCCAAATACGGTTATGTAATTTTTCTCGGGGAAACATTCTTTTTCTCATTCTTCTTTAAAAATCTCTTTTTCATGCAAGTTCGTTGTTCTAATTTGAATGTCTAAGTAGCAATGTTAACCTCTTTGTATATATACAATTTCATTTTCGATAATCGATGTCCCCTGAAACACTCTCTGTAACGGCCGTATTGCTTAACCTGTATTAAGGGCCTTAAGGTGACGGAAAGAACATACTTGCATGAATCACGGGATTCCCAGAAAATCAGACTTTTTTATCATCAATATTGTGGTCATCCCCAAACCCAGCAATTAAAGTGTTCCAGCCGAACGTTTTCACTCCATCGATCTTACATTATGCGCAATCCTGGGTCGTTCAACCTCTTGTGTCAGTGTGCCCGACGACCCCCTTGAGTGTGCGTACAAACCAAACACGTCCGCTTTGGATGATATGGCTACCCTGGTTTATGACATCGCCAAATCTGTCCCATTTGCTTTCTTAGATTTTTCCTTTGTATTCGGACTCCGTTCCATAGTCTTTATTTCTTCGTAAACTAGAACAGTTCGGCTGTCTCAATCGCCTCTTAGAACGACTCTCAGGCTACTTCACCAACGGAACCCAGTGCACAAAACAGGGACGAAAAAATCTACTACGTCGGCAAACAATTCTGGAGTCCCTCAAGAAGATATCCTTTCTCCCAATTTGTTTTCATTATACATCAGCGACCTACATGTTAGCTGTCCTGGTCAATTACTCAAATATGCTGATGACATTACTCTGTGCCAGTATGTATCTTTTTCAACAACTTGTTTTTCATTTATGATTCTGCTTTTGGCTCTGGCTTAAACCTTAATCTATCAAACTGTGTTGAGTGTTCTGTTTACTTTTCCTCGGTCTGCTTACCCAAATGGCCCTTCTTTCATTAACACAAAACCACTCACTAGAGTACATTCCGTAAGGTAATTCGGAAATATTATTGATAAAAAACTTGAGATGATCCACTCACATTCACAATCGTGTAAAAAACCTTAGAAGACTGTCATTCCATATGAAAAGACTCCAGCATTTCCAGGTCAAGTAAAACACTATCTCCTTATATGTTTATGTTGTTTCCTTGTTACTTTTGCTGGTTTACTAAAGAGAGACATAAGAACCATTCGTCGTGGTTTGCCAATTAATTATTAGTGATCTATATTACATACCACTGAAAGAAATGTGCACCAAACTGTATGACGTGCATCCAGCCGAGTGAAAAATTTGCCCACAGAATTCTTTTGGATCCGCCCCATCCCCTACACAACGATATTTCCAAATGGCATTCTATTGCTACGACAGGTTTTACCATCCGCTCAATATTCTTTCGCTTAAACATCTATAGGAACTCCGCTGTTCCCTGCCTACCCCGAATTCAAACCAATCGGGATCAGGTCGCAACTGACGTCTTACGCGCTATCTCGCGAGCTTAAATGTTCCATGCATCGCCAGGTTTATTTTTCTGTTATGTTGCCGAGTTTGGTTGGTCTATGCACACACTGAAGCACAGGACACAAGTACTCGCAGTGCACGATATCCCAGGAGCACACAGCCTGTAGTCTAGTAGGACACGAACACACACACTCAGAGGTTGGAGACACAAAAATTTCGGGCTCAAGACTCAAGGCCCGTAGTCGCACAACGAATGGGACAGATCTGCTGCTCCCTTGAATGAGCAGCCACACGGAACAATAAGCGGCGCGAAATACGAACAGCTAGCCCAGCCCGTTAGCGGAAGAGAGAAGACGAACACAGAGTATTGCCGCGCGTTTATTGGTGACCCACCAACACAAGTCAGAATTCAAGTGAGCTCTATCGTTTATATAGTTTGTTGGGTGGCCCTGATCGGTGTGTGGACTAGCCAATCACAGAACGGGCTTTTATGAATCTTTTCGCGGACATAAAAAAATATTCAACCGCACAATATTTAAAATAACGTCAATTTCGAAATATTGAGAAAAGGATAGATTCTTCTGGAAAATTAGTAGCAGAAATGAAATCTGCAGCTCCAAAAACCTTGGAATGGTCATCGACCATAACATTTTCCCACTTTGATGAGGTGACCAACGCATCCTTTGACCAAAATGCGGACACCTATGCATGGAAGTCCAAACAATGCAATACAATAATAACTATTTGTACGGCGTATGGTCTACGAGCTGAGCACCGAGATAACGTCAAAGGCCGTTCGGATATTTCATTTGAGGACCATTGACTATCCTCACAAGTTACACTACGTCGATTACAGCGACCTCATTCGGCGTGGCCTCGTAGGTCAGCTGGTAGATCACACTTGGCATAAATCTGTTCCGTCATGCGCTCCTCAGACTAATCTTTTACCAATCCAAATGGGTTTTACGTAGATGAGTGGTTTGGCCGTACGCAAATTGATATGGTAGATTAGTTGATTCGAAGACTGGGGGCAGTACGGCTTGGTCTACATCCGGGGATTTCTAAAGCCAGGTGCCAGGAAACAACCAGGTAAAGCTTCGAATCACATAAGCCGACAGACCACCTTTATGCAGAAGCCATCTTGATGGCGTTGAACAGATTATATTCAACTAAATTGAACTAATCGTAAATCGGATATGGACACCTCACATTACGTGAACTATGATAAGTAAAAGTGTGCAACAAGGAGTTATGACTGAATTCCTGATTCACATAAAGAATTGCTGACTGGCAAGGTAAAAGGAAAAAAGAACGAATGTCCATCACATAAAATTATGAATGACACGAATTTCCATCGTCAAAGCGAAAATGTGTCAAACTAACTACACGATCTTATGGATCGTTGTTTTACTAATTCAACACTCCCACTCGCAAAAGGATTTAAAAATGGCAGAAAACTTACCACATATAAATCTTCTTCAGCTTGGCTAAGAAGTGAAAGATGAGGGCCCGTCAAGAGAAGAACAGGACCTGCAGACATAACGGAATGGACAGCGGTTGATCGCCGTGCATACGTCGGGGTGATGTCGACCGGATGAATAAGGCATTTGGATTCATAAATTGAGGATTCGACATTCTGAATGATCTGTGTAGCAAGCTGGCTTGAAGAAACATATTCCATACTCAAATCACGTGAAATTTTCTGCGAGAAATAGGACGACGGAAGAATTTATCAATCTTTGGGTATTTTCTAAGATAATCATATATCAAACTAACAGTAAACGCAACAGCAGGCTCATATATTAGGCACGAAATGGTTACTTGGAAAAAACGACTCGCGACCCACTGCAACATAATGGATGGCGAATCTCGAGGAGACGACCAAACGATATCGACAAACACCACAGGCAGAAAAATTCACAAAATAAACGACACCGGATCTTCGCTTTGCTCCTCAAGAAAGATCCGACTTAAACAATCCCGTTTCAGTTGTCAATTTACGGACAAGCAAACAAAAGGTCCGTAAAAAACTATGGCTGCATATGGTAAATTAATGGGGAAACGTCAGTGGTGCGTAAGTTTGGACAAGTTCTAGGATGCGCCGCAATCACTTGATTATTTATTAAGTTCCGATCTCAAGCAATATTTTGTTAAAATGGAACAAGAAGGCAGCAGCACCCTACGGTCCAGGAGGGGCACGTGTATCCAACGTTGCAGAAAAACCTCGCCAACCGTCAAGATGAAACCCCATCATCATCATCATCATCATCTCAATCGCTCAACGTTAAACAGCAAGGTAAGCCTCACTGCCCGCTGCCTTTCCACAGAGTTACACGTTTATATAAAAAAAGTGAATAGCCAACGGGAACAGGGAGTGGACCTACACAGGCGGGAACAGATAAGATACTGCTGCAGCCAACACACGGAACACAGTCTAACTGTACAAACGAACGTGTTTTCAATCATTCTGATTTGATAGAAAATGACAGCACGATCACCACTGTTCACGATTCACTGCCATATCCTTCAGTGTCTCCAGCCAGCAAGTCGACGAGTCTTTCGGACCCCAACCACAAAGGTATGAGACACCTACTTTACCTAACTTCGCTGTACATTTTCTCATCCCACGTTGCCACGTCATCTGTTAGCCTCCATATGGCTTCTTCCATTCCTTAGGAGGAACACAAAATAAGGCACGGTATGGTAGACGAGTGTTCGTCATACGCAACACGTGACCCCGCCAGCACAGTCTACTAAAGTTCATACGCTGAAACAAGCTATTCTCAGAAGTGGCACCCAATACCAGATTCTTCACCTTCACATTACTCACCCGGTCACTCCATCCAATCCTAGCCATAATACTACGCAAACATCGATGGTTGAAAACACCCAACCGGCGAACATCGCCCACGTCTCGCAACCGTACAACAGAACTGAACGCACTGCAGCACAGTACACACGACCTTTCAATTTCAGTGAAATATCAGGCCGACGCCACAAGTGCTTCAATACAGCGTAAGCTGCACGAGCCTTGGATATACGCATACTTACCTTCAATCCCGAGCTACCATCGTTGGACACGCAGCTACCAAGGTAGGTGATACGGTCCACAATCGTTATTTCCTCTCCATCCAGTATCAAGTTCGGCGCTGCTGTCGTCCAGTCCTGTAACAGTACTTTGCACTTTAAAGGTGCAAAGCACATGCCAAACCGAGCAACCGATCTCGACAGTCTATCTAGTGCCCGTTGTGCATGGTCCGCAGACTCGAACAGGCACACGACGTCGTCTGCGTAATATAAGTCGCATAGCTTTCCACCCTTTCCCAGTTCGAGTCCTACATCCCGGAGACCTCCTAAAGCATCTTCCATCACCTCGTCCATGACGAAGTTGAACATGCATGGAGAGATGGGACACCCTTGTCGAACGCCACTATTCGTTTCGAATGAACGTGACAGTTCACCGTATACCCTAACGCGACCATAGGTATGCGAGTACAATGCTCGCAACAGGTCCACAAACTTAGTTGGCATACCCCTCCGGTGGAGAGCACTGAGTAGTGCCGGTCGATCCACGGAGTCAAAAGCACCTTTCAAGTCGAGGAAGACTACGATCGTAGGGCGCCCGTGCGTGTAGCGCGTTTCGAGTATCTGTCGAAGAGTGAATATTTGGTCGATGCAACCTCGACCTGGCCGAAATCCGGCCTGTTGTTCGCGGATATTACTCTCGCCAATCGGTGTTAAACGGCGCAGCATTATCGAAGCTAACACCTTAGTAACTATCGGAATTAAACTAATCCCACGATGATTGCTGCAGTCACTCCGTGTACCCTTCTTGAAGATGGGTACAATCAGTGACTCACCCCACGATAGCGGGATACGCTCCTCGTTCCAAATATCATGAAGCAAGGAGGTAAGTGATTTCATCAGCACCTCTCCACCCAATTTGAAAAGAACTGGGGGAAGGTCGTCGGGACCGGCAGCTTTTCCCCTCTTCAGAAGCCGAATATTCGACTCCACTTCCACTTCCGTTGGGGGATCAAGTGACACCTCCAGATGTCGAACTAGATACGATAGCGTATGGCCAGCTAAACTGATCCTTGAAATGCTCAGACCAACGGTCCAGTCTTTCCTGTCTACCATGGATGAGCTTTCCAGTCCTAACACACACGACTTCACTAACCGAAGTTCGCCGCCCACCGCTGTCGCATATAAGCTTAAACAGTCTTTGACTGTTACCTGAAGCGGACGCCACTTCCATCTCTTCGGCTAACTTAACCCACCAGCTTTCGCGGTCATTCCTAAGGCTTATGGTCAGCTGACGCTGCAACTGCCGACGTATCTTATTCACTTCCTTGCAGTTAGAGAACTGACATTTTTGCTCCATTAGACTTAGCGACGCTTGCGAGACAGTTTTTCATGAATGCTAGGTCTGGGACCGCAGGCGAAATTTGCTGCCAAATGCATCGCCTGCTTAATTTGATCCCACTGATCGTCTACATTGCCAATAGTCGCAGTTCTTAGTTCCTCGGACAGTTTCTGTTCGTAGCTGTTGCGAACAGCCGAGTCAGACAAACGTTCGACAGCCAATCGCATTTGTGGCCTGCGTCGATGGCCATTCAGCTGCAGCAAAAATCGCATTAAAACTAACGCATGGTCCGATTCGACTTACGTGGTCCAGTATGATCTACAGTTCTGGACAGAACTGCACCAACGGTAGCTAACTGCGATATTGTCAATCTGACTCAAAGTACCTGTCGAGTTAGAACGCCATGTCGCAGTGCGACGCGAACTGCGTCGAAAATTCGTACTAGATAGAAATAAATGATTATCTGCACAGAATTGGAGAAGTCTTTCTCCGTTGTCTGTTCGCTGTGCAGGCAAGGCACATCGCCCGCCTAAACAGGACTCCGATGCACTCAGTTTTCCAACTTGTGCATTAAAGTCACCTGCTACCACTACAATGTCAAAGCATTTGCTCTTCCGAACAAGAGTGACGAGGTTATCGTAAAATTCGTCTTTCTCCATATCAGTGCTGCAGTCTGTTGGAGCGTATGCCGAGATAACAAATAAACTACGCTTAACACTACTATCCTTTCGGACGCCGACTGATCCCTGCAGTCTCATGGCACACAAGCGACTGTTGACTGGGATCCAATCTAAAAGGGCTGCTTCAGCCTTCTCACTCAAGACTTTTCCCACAACACGATGACCCACAGCTTGAGCTGCTTCGTCTCCTGAAGTGCGAAGAAAATATCTTGACGAGACGTTTGGCGCAGTTAGTCGAATTACTCTACTCTACTCGAATCCTGAATTCGTGTTTCACTCACACAGCAGACATCAATCGAAAGTGAGTCAACTGTCAGAACCAAACACGCCTGTTGGCCAGCCTGCATTAAAGTGCGCACATTGAAGGAACCCAGATGCAGAGGCTGACGAGGATTAAGAAAATGTGAGCTAACAGACTGAAAACCACCTACTACACTACTTGACAATAAACCGTTGCGAGTATTGGGCGTGTTATCAATGGAGATACTATGGGTAGGCAGGAGGGGCAAACAGACTGGATTGCAGACAGAAGTGACAGGTTGAATAAAAGAGAGGGAACTCTGAGCAGTAGCATACTTATCACTAACCACCCCAAATGTGCTCGATGCAATGGGCAGCGCGGTCCAGTTTATCCTGCGAGACGACCGATGCAGTATGGAATTATTTGTAGGCGTGTAACTCATGGGGAATAATGGACGGGTACTGCTAGGGAGTCCAGCCGCTAAACAGGAGAACGACTAGGGTTCTCTATCAAAGCCTTCGATTTTGATAAAAACTTGACAGCAATGCAGCGGGGCATAGCTGGGTGGAAGCCCATCTACTTGGATCAATTAGTCTTCCACTCGTTTTTACGACTGAGCTGCTAACTCAGATCAACCCCCAACTTGGAGGACCAGGAGAATACTTCGTCAGGCCTCTACCCACTGACCTTCCAGGCATGATTGGATCTTCGGCTTGAGATAAGCCATCCTGTATAGCTCGTTGGATCATGGAGGCACGCAAGCCGTCACACCACGTCAAAGTGTAGTCTCAAGCACACTGGCTTACACGCAAATCAAGAAAGATTCTACAATTTAATCACTTCGGCGCCCGTCATACGCCATTAATTCTGGGCCACGAACATCGGAAAGCCTCTCTTCACTTACCAATCATAATCTGGACAGAAAGATCAATGGCAGACAGCGCTTTAGTGAGACTAGAAAACGGCTGATCACCACTAACAACAGGTTGTGGAAATTTTCCTATGTAATGTGTGTCCAGGCGTTCGATAGAAAGCGGCTGTTACATTTGAAGACAGTGCACGATTGTAAAACTTCATTCACAATCACGTGGGTAAACACGCAACACAGCCCCAGAAACCAACCAGACTACAAGTAATTGCTATGTTGCAAAGAGCAAACATCCATCAAAAATAAGCAGGAAGAAAGTGCTCACTGTTTGAGGTCGATTGCTTGAGTGCCTCCGCCTAATAGGAATGCGGGAACGCATCAATAAAAAGAAACGATCAATCCATACAAGACGAAATCGAGACCTATATTTCAACGGACTTTTAGACAAACGATAGCCAGATAGGCAAGCTACACCGCAAAACTGCGACAAAAATGCAATTAAGAAGTTTATATATGTTAACTAAAGAACATTTTGAATGTTAGGTAGCTGAGTGATAACGAAATTGGATTGCTCCACGCACTATTCGCGGATGATAAAGGTACTCAATTAACTACCTAAAAAAGCCGTGCAGCAAAGACTTTCTGACTCACGTTTTAGTGTCGGCGACATAGTCAAGACCATTTGCGCACTACCATTTAATCACTTCATTCTGGCAAGATGATCACATTCAGGCAGACCAATCATCATCATCATCATCACCATCACCATCATCATCAATATCATCGGGATCATCAATAAGCGTTACAAAGAAGGACAAGGCCCAACGATCGCTGCCCTTTCCCAACTGCTACCTGCCTCTATAGAAAGAATGAACAGGGGGACAGGAAGTAGATGAGGGAAAAAAGAATGCGCAGTAGATCACAAACGGAAAACAATCCAGCTATCAAAGCACATTTCTCCAATCATTCTGATTCGACAAAAAATGACAACACGATCACCACTGTTCACGGTTCACTGCCATATCCTACAGTGTCCCCAGCCAGCTAGTTGACGAGTCTTTCGGACCCCTACCTCGAAGACGTCAGACACCTACTTTACCTAACTTCGCTGTACATTTTCTCATCCCACGTTGCCACGTCAACCGTTGACCTCCACGTGGCTTCTTCCATTCCTTAGGAGGAACACAAAATAAGGCACGGTATGGTAGACGAGTGTTCGTCATACGCAACACGTGACCGAACCAGCGTAGTCTACTAAAGTTCATATGATGAAACAAGGTGTTCTGAGAGCTGGTACTTAGTACTAGATTCCTAACCTCCACATTACTCACTCGGTCACTCCATTCGATCCTAGCCATACTACGTAGACATCGGTGGTCAAAAAATTCTAACCGACAAACATCTCCCACACGCATACTCCATGCCTCGCAACCGTACAACAGAACTGAGTGCACTGAGGCAGTGTGCCGGGAACAGTGGCGATCGTGTGTACACTCTCTGTCAAATCAGAATGATTGAAAACACGCACGTTTGTACAGTTAGACTGTTCCGTGCGTTGGCTACAGCAGCATTTTATGTTTTCCCACCTCTTTAGGTCCAGTCTCCGTACTCCTTGGATATTCACTCCTTTCATAGAAACTTGTAACTCCGTGGAAAAGGCAGCGGTCATTGAGGCTTGCCGTGCTGTTTAACACTGAACGATGATCATATATATATATTGTCTTCAAGACTGTCGGTGGTAGTGTAGTGCTCCCTTTGACTCCAACCACGCGTTAGTTTGCACTAAGCTGGCCATGCGCTTTGGTGGGCACTCAAAGCGGGCTTTGCAGAGTCGGTTAGATTGAGACAAGCTATTTGATCCGGTCCGCCTTCCACTCCTCCAAAGCGCACCTGGGATTGCACAACCTTGATGGACGGCAGTCCCTCGCGGCTGGTAGCACGGCTCGTAACGATACGTGAATTAATCCCAAGCTGGGTAGGGATCGCGATATGATGGTTCAGCGAGCTTTGCAGACGGAAGGTGCTGTCGCCACAGAGAATTCCCCCATGTTGTTTCATCTTGTCCGAGCTACCGGCAGGAAAGCGTTGGATGTGAGTGAAACGATCTGCCAAGCTGACGGTTCGTCTACCTACAACTGGCAGTGACGTTTTGCACGCTGGGCGGAGCACTTTCAAACAATGCGGTTAGCTCTGAGCGTCAGCCCCTCTAGTGGCTATTCCGGCAAGCGTCTAGTGGCCAGCCACAAGTGATCCACTAACTCAGGCAGGGATCCTCAAGGAAATTCGAACCTTAAGATGTCACAAAGCGTCGGGCTACGATGGCCTTTCCCCAACTTCATTTAAAGGTGAAAGAAAGGAACTGGTCAGAGAAATTCAAGTTTTGCTTTCGAAGGTCTCCGGTGTCCATCGTTGTCCTTATCTTTACGAAGGACTCGTGCAGTGACTGCGCTGACCGTAGGTGCACCAGCTTAATCCCGACAACGCCGAAGCTGCTAGCATCCGTTATTGTTCGCAAGTGGTACAACTACCATGAATGGAAAGCTCATGAGGAACAGGCTGGGTTTCGCGGTGGTCGTGGATGCATCGACCAAATTTTCACTCCAAAAAGGGCGTTGGAGCATCATTTAAATGTCCAAAGGCCAACGATCATCGTTTTCCTATACACTTGTGCAACCTTCGGCTCCGTTGATAGGTCTGAATTGTGGCACTGTTTATTGAAGAGTGGAATAGCCAAAAATTATCCGTCAATCCCCAAAGAGTTGTATTGTCATAATATATGTCGTATTAGTGTTTATGGATAACGTACGCTGCATTTCGCCGCATCCTACTGGACATCAATACCGTTAGGCGTTAAACAGCAAGGCAAGCCTCACTGCCCGCTGCCTTTCCACAGAGTTACACGTTTATATAAAAAAAGTGAATAGCCAACGGGAACAGGGAGTGGACCTACACAGGCGGGAACAGATAAGATACTGCTGCAGCCAACACACGGAACACAGTCTAACTGTACAAACGAACGTGTTTTCAATCATTCTGATTTGATAGAAAATGACAGCACGATCACCACTGTTCACGATTCACTGCCATATCCTTCAGTGTCTCCAGCCAGCAAGTCGACGAGTCTTTCGGACCCCAACCACAAAGG
>LUCM01004441.1:3189-19716 GCA_008360955.1 Fasciolopsis buskii | reverse complement strand
ACTGTCAGAACCAAACACGCCTGTTGGCCAGCCTGCATTAAAGTGCGCACATTGAAGGAACCCAGATGCAGAGGCTGACGAGGATTAAGAAAATGTGAGCTAACAGACTGAAAACCACCTACTACACTACTTGACAATAAACCGTTGCGAGTATTGGGCGTGTTATCAATGGAGATACTATGGGTAGGCAGGAGGGGCAAACAGACTGGATTGCAGACAGAAGTGACAGGTTGAATAAAAGAGAGGGAACTCTGAGCAGTAGCATACTTATCACTAACCACCCCAAATGTGCTCGATGCAATGGGCAGCGCGGTCCAGTTTATCCTGCGAGACGACCGATGCAGTATGGAATTATTTGTAGGCGTGTAACTCATGGGGAATAATGGACGGGTACTGCTAGGGAGTCCAGCCGCTAAACAGGAGAACGACTAGGGTTCTCTATCAAAGCCTTCGATTTTGATAAAAACTTGACAGCAATGCAGCGGGGCATAGCTGGGTGGAAGCCCATCTACTTGGATCAATTAGTCTTCCACTCGTTTTTACGACTGAGCTGCTAACTCAGATCAACCCCCAACTTGGAGGACCAGGAGAATACTTCGTCAGGCCTCTACCCACTGACCTTCCAGGCATGATTGGATCTTCGGCTTGAGATAAGCCATCCTGTATAGCTCGTTGGATCATGGAGGCACGCAAGCCGTCACACCACGTCAAGGTGTAGTCTCGTTGTGACGGAAAAGTACAGTTCCATTTTATCGACTCGCCATTACCCGGATGGACTTTAAAGAATGAAAGTCATCTGAGTGATCCATAGAATACATTTCGGAGCACAACAGCAATAAAGTAAATCTCATTTGCATGCAACAAACAGAAAGTTGTCACCATCTTTCGGCGTTAAATTGCAAGGCAAGCCTTACTGACCGCTACCAGTGAGTTGTGTCCTGCGACATGGAGAAGTAAAGACAAACGCGTTTTAGCTGCTAACTAACGCTTTGCAACAAAAACCATGACTGATTGGTGCTTGAGACTGACGGCTTTACAGGCACAAACCATGTCTAACCAACTCCAGTTAAATCCCATTTGACGGTAGCTGTTCCGGATAACAAGCTCCATCGTCGGTAAAATCACGGCGTACAAAAACAAGTCGTGGATATTCCATATACCAGTTTTCCATACTTGCACAGCGTCCTTGGTTTCCTGTTACTTATACACTGTTACCTATGAGGGTCACTTCCAATATATGGTCTTACAGTGGACAGTAGACGGGTTAAACTATCAAGAACTAAAAATTTGCATGCTCATTGATTTTGTCATACTTCATCTGACACTTGCAGACGTACGAAAGCATGCCAAAGTCGATTGTAATTTATGGCAGCCTTTCTCAGCACACGACTATATAGTCTTCGGTGATTACTTTAAGATAACACTGATCAAACTTATTTTCGTCGGCGCATCTGGATGACGCCACTTGAGTACGTAGAAATTTCCCTCCTATAATGAAAAATGAAACAAGACGGAGAGGTCCGTAACGAAGGTCGTTTACCCATGCCGAGTTTCCAAGTAGTCGCTTTCAGGCGATCGAAAAGAGGGACGCCGGTCTACAGTGCAACGGATCAAGATATTCTGAAGAGTCGGAGAATTAGAGAAAGAAACCCAGTACGGATGATTGGCTTTTCTTGTAACCGTGTGTGATGAGAGCGAAGTTCGTGTCAATTGCAGGAATTGATGAGCAGAATTCAGATACTAAAAGCATAACAAAAACAGCAGGGATTGCATATGACCTGTTTGATATGCTTAATTCCGTCATGCCAATGTGAAAGGCAGTACTTCTACTAAACTGTTATAATGCAAATGAAAACCAAAACCAGAGACAAAGTAAAGCCGACCGATTTGTCAAATGACAAGACAGTCTTCCAATTGGCTTTTAACCGCCTATTTGTGATCTCCTGTGGGAAGAGCTGATATCTCAGCCTTGTGGGAGAAGTATTACACGCTTTAAGGTGTCAAAATTGCCGCAAGTGTGTGGTCCGCGGTTAAATAAATACCGGAGCAATCCACTTATCATTATGCACTTACTGAATTTTCACAATGCGCGTAAATAGTAAGAAAGAACCTTCTGAGTGGAGACCCCTGGATGTTAGTATGATTTTCATGTTTGCCTCTCCTCCGAAAAGTGGCCACGACAAACACAAGGTCTTTCCTCAAGTCGATTCCTGAGAACTCCAGAGTTTTCTTTAATAAAAACTGCTCGGGAAACCGCAAGGCTGCCGCATAAAAGCCCTTGTGCTCAGCAGACTTCCAGTTTATATCTGTCCAATGGTTGACGATAGTGAACTGCGAGACGATTAAGCAAAATCGTTAGGGCTTACTTTATGTGTCAACACTACTCGCGATAATTCTTCCTCTGAGTTCACAAAAATAATTGGTCGCAGGCTGTAAGAGACAAAGTTACTGATGTGCACAGGAACGAAGTGGCCACGGTAGGTCAAATGACCAAAGTCTTTTATGTGGACACGAAGCTCGGGATATCGATTGACCTTTGCTTCACTTGAGCATTCGTTTCTCCAACAACTTAGAGCACACACCTATAGCTTAATTAACTGCTGTAATTTCAAACCTCTAAGGGAGAAAATTCGTTGACGTCCCTGACAGCACTTCTGGAATGTCTGGAGTCAGCATCCCATTTAGCATATAGGAATATAAGCGTGGCAGGGTTTGAACTGTGAGAAGATAAAAGTGCACCGTACGAATCGTTTTGGTAATCCATTACACTCGATGGCTGTTGAAAAAACACCTCTTTGGTCGAAGAATCTTGAATCATGCGAAGAGAACTGGAGAGTTGAGTGGATTTGAAGGCTTACTGGACAATATGTGGCACGCTTGACAACCAAAGGCCAACAGAGCAAAATACTAATATAAAGGCATCTATATTGCACAAAACTTCATAGCTATAGGGCTTCAACATTTCAACAATGTTGGACACGCGCGCACCACGATGAGAGTCCATCACCTGCCAGCGTAACGGCAGGGTCACGACTAAGTCCACACATGAATATGATTGGTCGGTCCACGGACCAATCATGTGACGCCTATCTGAAATATTAGTGCGACTGTTGATCGTAGAACTTGCGGCTTAAGCCATAAAACGATAGTCCAGTTTGTTGCACAGATAAGATTCCGAGCATTATATCCAACATTAGAAATGTTCTGATGGGAAACATCGATGAAGTCATGAGGCCGTTGTACTGTAATTTGTCGTATTGTACAGACGATCGTATACAATAAATATCGTATTTCGTTCATAAAATGTGGTGGTAAGTATGAAATACGAAAAGATTGCACTTACCACCTCGCGAAAAATTCATCGACTAATAGTCATAGCACGTCACGATAGGTTAGTCAAGAATCCGGCTGAATCCAGATCACGATTTGTCAAAAGGCGAGCCAAATACTAGACACTGGAGATTCTATAGATATTGTGTTTAGAAGGACTGAAAAGCTGATCGTGTGGAAATATAAGAAAAGCAATTTGAAAGACCGTTGCTTATGGGATGCGTGGGATCACGAAGAATTTTGTGAGCAAATTTTTCACATGCTGACTGGTGTAGATCACATAAATTTAGAGGCAATTCAGATAATGGTGCGAATGACACACGGCTAATATTTGATAGCACAGGCAAATAATTTTAAAATCTATTTTAAGTAAACCGGAAGAAATAACAGGAGAACAATGAAGAAGGAGTGAAAGAGCACACTGGTACACAAATCGGGAGATGGTGGTTTGTTTCACAATGTACTGCGGAAGCTGCTCGAGATAAAACGAAAACCATCGGATATCGAGTACACATGCGAAAATGTAAGAAGTCCACGTTATATCAATAGTAACTCCTGTATATTTCACTAAGTCAACCCGGTTTGGAGATTTTCCTGTCCATTCGTGTGTACTGGGTTCGGTTAGTAAAGTAATCAGACAGCCATGCTAATAAAGGTCTGGGAAAACCAAATGTTTTCGGTTCGTGAAGTAGGAGAGACTGTGGGACCGAATCAAATGCCGACAAATAGTCTGGAAAGGCGCAACGCACAGATTTCATTAGTGCGTTTAAGGACTTACGCATGTTGCTTCTTCCCACACAGCAGTCGAATGCCTTGCCATAGTAATCGGTTATTGTTGCCACTCAGGATTTCGCTGGTGAATGTAGTGTCGATGCGTTTGATTTCAACTTTTATTAGGTTGGAAACATACCACACGCCTGAGTTATTACGAGATTTGTATTGTCAACTTAAAGACTCCACTTTCTGGGTGGAGATACGGCCATTTCCGACGAATAGTGTTTTTGGAGGGCAATATATATCAAATATTACGTTGGCCGTCTCTGTGAAAAGTTTGACGTTGTTATTGAGCAGGTGTTCAAGTTGAAAGGGCTCTCTGAAGAAGAATACGGTTGCTGTGTGAAAAGTTACGGAAACGAAGTCGGATTTGATTTGTTCGCCCGAAGAAATGGACTTAGAGCATATCTTGGACCTTAACAAAAGCAGACAATGATCACTACTTGATATGCAAGCACGCAGTTTCAGGGAAAATAAATCAAAATGGTTGGTAATAGCTCTATCTAAATTGGAACCGTCTCTGGTGGGAGAAATGCAGAGGTCATTCAAATCAAACACAGTCAGCTGTAGGGTAGATGGATGGTTGAAATCACCTACGATAATATGCAGGTTATCCTCAAGAAGAGGAACAATGAACACTAAAAAAATGTCGAAAAATGTGTGATATTTTGTTGCTAGCTAAAGGGGCAATGTATGAATTCGTTATGGTAGTGCCTGTATGGCGAGAAAACCTAGAATGACACTGTGTCACGAGACAGTCAATTTTGTTTAGTGAATACGTATAATCGACTTCGGACTTGCAAGACCATTGGGCCATACCAAATAGAGGTGAGCTTGCAACGGCAGCAAATAATAGTATCCTCCATCTCCAAGCTTCACTCAGCAGGTTAGTTTTCTGAAGCTAATCCGACAACAACGGAAAAGAAATTGCACAAGAACACTCATTCTTTACAATGGGAAGTCGATACTAACAGTTTAAATACGTGGCAACACGGAAGGCCGCAATAAGTGTAACCTAAACACACTGGCTCTAGAAGTCAACATTAAAACTGGTGGGCACAGGTTTTCTGTTATACGTTTGCAGAAGCCTGTGGCCGTCGCCATCAGAGGACTAGAAAATGTGTCATTTTCTCAGTGTCGTTGTAAGGTCCATATTCAAACATCCAAAACTGCGGATTTTAACACCTCTGAGGTTGGCCGCAATTTAAGTAAAACCACGGAGGGCACTTTTATTCACGGACTACTGCAGTTCGTGCGCACAAGTGGGATTGTTCCACACGTTACACAAGCTACTTGATAGAGGTCAGCCGAGCATCTTAAGCCATTCACTTGGCAACAACAAGAACACCGAAAGACGTAGGAAGCCCTGAGTTGGAGGAACCAACATGCAGCAGCGCCCTTCTCTGTGGGGGCCTGTTATCCCATATAAATGTGGTAGGATCTTCTCCGGGATTGATAAAAATAGGCTGAAAGTCTCATTCAATGGGGAATAGAAAGAGCTGGAAATTACGCAGAACTTCAATGAAAGTCAGTTAAAAGCAACCTGTTGGCAACAACCGATTAACTTATGCAATCCCGCGGAAGCAAACGAAGTGGGCGGCCGCCATGATGGAGGAGTGGTATGACGGCATCCAGAAAGAGAAAACAAGGCGTCTTCAGTTGAACTAAAGACAGCTGACTACCGAGATCACGTGAGCCACACAGTGGAGGAGAGGAAGATGTTGCACATCTTGCGACAGTGCTGAACTGATTACGGGGAGCTTAACGCTTGGAGCCCCTAAATCGGCCTCAAAGCCCACTACAATTAGGTACCATCTAAGTCAGCTTACGAGAAACCTAGGATGGAGTGAAAAGCCATTGACGAATTAAATCGAACAGTCGACTTTCTGCTGGCACTTTTCCGAACAGCAAACAAGCCGGATCAAAGAGCACGGGGAAAAACATCAAGCAGCGCCACCCATGCGATTGGGACGTCGGAGAAGCCGATCATGGAGAAATAAGTGGTAGACAGCCTAAAACCGACGGACGGGTAGAAAGCGGCGAGGTCTAAAGGGGTAGATAAACCCCTAGTGGAGACCGTGGTGAAAACTTTCACTCACCTCTTCAAGCGGTCACTGAGTGAGGGGCAGCTTTTTGCGGATCGGCGGACATGGACTGTTATACCTGCGCACTAATACCGGCAGAGACATAACGGTAACGCACCGGTTAGTCTGAAATCTGCCCTACAAAAGGGCAGGATAGTCAATCCCTGGAGGCCGAAAGTCTAATGATGGTGGAGCACCATGGTTTTTGGAAAAAACGTTTTCGTGTGGCCGACTCGATTACGCTATCCAGACTCCAAGAGGATCCCCGCTTCCATGAACCACAGGCTTCTTGACCATAAGGTGTTTTTCGGGGTGGATGCTAAAGGGAACTACTGAATAATACAAAGCCTAGGGTAGGTCTTTCAGAGTGTGAATTGGGGGGTGTCTATCAAACGGAGGACCACTATACAGCGGAGTGACTCAGGGATCTGTATCAAGGCCAATGCCCCTGATTTATGTTGGCGACAGCCAAACTGGCTGGAAAATCAGTGTCTTCTGTCTGCGGACGACATCAAACTATTGGGGATGGCAAACCGCGAAGCTATCCAGAAGGATGTGTTCAAAGTTAAACAGTGGTCGGTAAGATGGAATATTCAGTTGAACTTGGGCAAGTGACAGCCAATTCCCCTCGCCACATAGGTCCGCCTGGGAACCCGGTCAGGATGGGCTGAATACAGCAAGCAAGGGACCTCAGGATATCCGTAAGTGTGGACTTTGAACCTGGCCTGGAATAACATACGGCGGTCGAAAATGCACTGTATGCCCTACGCCAGCATAGGAGGAATACAGGATTAGAGGGTCGTCGTTCTTGAGCCACTGTTGAAGGAATTGGTCTTACCACACTTAAATTATTATGTCCAGGCTCGAAGGCCATATTCGGTAAGTAACGCGAAGAAGCAGGATCAAGCACAAAGTGCTTTATGCGCCGGTTTGGACAGCTGAGGCAAATGAGATATGATCAGAGGCTAAAATCACTCGACTTGTGCTATCTGGAAAGACCTAGGGAAAGAGCAGGCTTAACATATGCCTTGACGATTATGAAAATGGAATTCTATTGCATGGAAGGTAAATAAAACACTACGAGGAAACGGGAAAACGATTGTGAGAGAGCGTGTGGCTAATGAATTGCAAAGCATGCAGTTTGCCACACCGATGATGAATGGCTGGAATAAGCTAGTCGAAGAAGTATTCGAGGCGGAATCAGTGGGTGAATTCAAGGGGAAGTAAGACAAATCATGGTTATTTGTGTTTTCCCAAGACCGTGTGAGTTGTTTATCTGATAAGAATGGTCGAAAGAAATGCATTTCATTAATTTTCACCTTTGAAGATGACAAGAATAAAAGCTAGCAAGATTCACAATTCCACCGTAGGAACTGAATTGGGCCTCACGCCCCTAGTGGTCGAAGCAACGGCCGATCCAAGAAGCCTTCGGCAGAGGAAACTGGACTGCCGCAAAGTCCTGCAAAGTTAATGGAAACAGTTTGCCGAGTGCTTTAGTGCCAAATTGACCTAAAATCCAAGTGAGACAGAAATCTAAATCAGCGTGCTGGCTTCAAACTTATACACGGTGTAGACTTTCGGAAGACAAATAATCGGCAAAAGTCACTAACATGTTGGTCACTACCTCTGGAATTCGACGATCCGGAGAGCAGAGACCTGCTTTAAACCAGATCTGGACTCATGTACAACGGAAATAGTTGCCGCCATCGCACCGCCTCGAACTGGCTAGCAGATTCCGGAGAGGCTTAGAGCGTCCTGTAAAGGATGCAACTGATCGTGATAAAATCCTTGCATGAACGTGACAGAGTTGCTCTCCGCACAGGGACGAGTGATCCAAGAAGCCTAGCTGATCGTTTATTAATAAAACCCGGGGATTTGCTTAAAGGCGCATTTGTTGTCAAATACGTGTCTTATCCAATGTTCTTTACATTCCGTCGGGTTTTCATCACTTCCACCCAATCACCGCATTACCACTGCTTGTTATCTCTTCAGCTTCACGTTTCCGTCCATTACGTAACGCCCCGACGTTTGGGGACTCCGGCCATATATCGATATTCCCCGTTGAGCTCCGTCCATGTTTGGTGCCAGCAATGAGCACATTCAGTGCACTTAAACGCAAGGTGACTCATAGTCCGCCGCTTACAAACGGTCCCAGGAAACTCTTTTTCTTTTCACTGGCATTGCTTTGCAGCATCTCATTTTAATTTCCAGTGAGCTTCAGCAATAACTCAACATTGCTCCCACACCCTTATCCCGTTCCATTTCTATCATTTACATGTCATGTACATCATCCCTGTAAAAATTCGATCTTGACTTGAGCATGCCCCTCGCAAATCGAGAAATATACATTAATATTATTATAAAAGACGTTAAACGCGATCGTGCAAAAATACATAAGATAAGCGCAGGTTGCAGAGGGCAGTGGTCATGATGACCAAATGGTGAGATCAGAAGACGAGCAGCACAACCAAATTTCGCGGCGTGAGTAAGCGGGGGCGGAGGGATGAAATCTCCCATGGGATAGGCAGCCCCACTTGCAGAGGATACTGCAAGAAAATGAGGTGACACCCTAGGTATTTCTCTCGCATGGAACGAAGTGTCGGGTAAACTAGGGAAAGGAAGCGACCGCTATAGATCCTTGCGCCAATTCATGCAGTGGAAGAGGTAATTGAACGGAACTAATTACCACGGCTGGTGAGGAAAATAACTTAATAGTCTGGGTTGCTAAAACGGTCTAATGTCGGTATGTTTACAAGTTTGATGGAGAGAGTAGCATACTGGGGCCGGAGCTGCCCTAAGTATATTGGAGCGTTTGGTACACAAAGAACGCACATTAGATTTCGGAACCATAAATATACAGCTGTGTACATCCCACGTTGAGATCCTAGTTAGGCAAATCAATGATGCACGCATTTTATAGAGGACTGAGCACCACATAGGCAGGGGAGCGGCAGTTTACACAAAATGAGGAGCAGCTGCTTGCGGAAGCAAATGAGTGGCTAATAAGAGTAACTATCGTGACAATGATAATGTATATTTTTGGAATTGCGAGAGACGTGCACAGGGCAAGATAAAGTGTTCACTAGGATTGTGCTAACGAAAAGCTAACAACAGAAATCAGAATGGGTGTGAGCATTTATCGTAAACTGGATTACTCGGGGAGCACACCTGGAAGAAGGATGGGCCCGTGACACATAACGTGCAGTGCACATATGCAAGCCAGTGATAAATGAATTCTGTCAAAATGGTTTCCCAAGGATATGCAGAATTTCCAGGGACTATCGGTAAGCAGTGAACTGCCTGATATTTCTTATCTTGTTGTGCCAAGAGCGTGTATTGTTAGCGCAAAACCTAGCGGGATTTCAGTTTTGGATGCCGAATTTTCTCTAAATCCCAATTCTGGTATAAACCTCTAATTTTGATGGATTGATTCCGAGGTGGGTTCCTCTTGATTGCGCCCTTGGAAAAACGGGGCACAGATCCACTGAGGAAATGAAATCCCATATTCTATTTATTCGAAGGAACAGAAATATATAAGAACAACATTCAATAGTCTAATCAGCGAGGCATCAGCTGGCGGCCGAGGTTCTCCATCGAATTCTTCTAACCAAACACCAGTGGCACTGGCCGCAAACAGGATAGACTTCAGGAATATCAAATTGTCGTCGATACGGAAAAGAAATCCGGCAGATTCTACAGTTTCTCATATTTTTCCGAAAGCCAGCTTTGTACATCGGAAATCAAAAATTTGAGAAAATTCTCAAGACCAAAATAGTTGATCGACAAGCTGTTTTTCTTGCTTAGTTGGACAGAAAGATGAATGGAAAACGACCATCTCAAGATTCTGCCTAAGCTAGAAAATGCAAGGCTGAAAAACGGAAACAATAACAAACCGGTTTCCCAGGAGGCGCTGAGGGCTAATAGCAAGTTAAAGTCAAAGCCTTGGGAAAATTTGGTACGTGAGTTTTCCATGGGCGCATTGATCGATCCGCTAAAATACAACGAGCGGTTCATACCGATCGGATTGTTTAATTTTTGGATGCAGTCGTTGATGCTTTGTTGTTTAGGGCACTGACCGCTCGTCCTTCGAGCAAGGTAACCCGATATATTGTAAAAATGGCAAGTATGAATGCGGTGGAATTTTGAATAGTTGAACCCCATGATTGTTTGCCACTCATTAATAAAAACATAACTTTTGCGATTCCAAGGGAATACAGTTGTGTGAAATTCAGGCACACATACAAGTACAAAGAACGTGAGTGTCAGTTTGATCCGGATCCTGAAGTGGAATTGCAGCAAAGGAAGCCATCTTCACACCAAGTTGCGTTTGTGGCCAAGGGACTTCATGGTAATGGTAAGTCAAGGGAACAAGTGTCCGAGGGGGATCGACTGTCAGTTGCCACGTTGTCGAACAGGATTAGTTCTGGTATGACCATGGTTTCCAGTCGGACCGCTTGGAAAGTAGCTCTGTTGTGCACGCAATCACTTGCTAAGACATTGGATCTTCGAATAATGAGTGATGACTTGATTGATGCGTTGAAAGACAAACTTAGGCTATCTACCTCACAGCTAACCTAAACTCTGATGAAGCTCACCACCTCCACTTGGCAAGTACGGGAGAAGCTAAACGAGCTTGTGAGCTTCAGTGCCGAAAGGCAAGAAAAAGTGGTGCGGGTCAAATTCAAAGTTGGTGCAGTCGTGGATCGTGAATCATTTTTGGACGCAGAGGCCAGCATTTTGCTGAACTCGACGGATTCAAGAGCAGCAACTCTCAACATCGATAACAAGCAACGAAACATGATTTCAAGCCAGCCTTCTGGATCTTGCGCACGTGAGGTGGAATTGGAACCAATACCGGTGGGACTAAATTGCAGCTGTTCCTTATAGAAAATGCTGCAAGTCAAAACTTCAAAGATGTGTAACTGGAAAAGCCGGAAATCTTTAGTCCAATCAAAATAACTTCCTAAAGGCCCCTTAGCGTTTCTACGAAATGAAATTAGAATACTTTAACGTCGGGGAGAGGTCAGAACATCTTGCATAGTCCAAATCGATCAAATCCAAACGGAACCTATGTATTTGAAACGCTGCTGGAATTCATTTCTAATTTATAATTGATGAAGAGTGCGATTGTGGCATTCGAGATTGATTTGGCAAAGATACTATTGGGCAATCTGCCCGAACTTCAAATACAGGATGCCTATGCTGAGTTGGCCTAACTGAGCAAATGATTTAATAAAACGGATCAGTCAAATTTGGGTTTCATTTTGAGAAAGTTCAACAGATGTTACACACCGACTGCCAATGATTTCGATATGGCGATTCTTCCATTATTCGACACTACTGAGGTAAACAAAAGCAAACAAAAAATACTGGGGGATTTGCGTAAGATCTAACTGGCCTACGTTGTCTCGAGGCAAAATGTAGAAGATGAAGTGAATCCACTGGATCAACTATATCGCCAGTTGCGAAAGCAACCCCAAACCACGGGCACAAGCTCCGAAGATTTTTCCCAAATGAAACAGTGCGTAAAACTCACCCACGTTTAAACGCATTCGAGGTATAAGCTTGAGATTGCCACTATGTTTAATGTGGAATGAGTCAAAGAGGAACCTCGTCATTGCAAGGTCCCTGCGATCAGGCGCAATCGTCAACTACTGTGATATCGTTCAGGGCGCACGGATTTGTTCTCCGGGCCGCTCCACCCATGGCTGCTGTGAGCTGATGCATTTTACACATAGGTAACTACTTTGCGCCTTTGGTCAGTAAATCAGCCAACCATTGTTTCACATCGCAGTGTCAACCGGAGGGGATGCTTTTACTCTGCGATGTGATCCTAGGTTTTATGCACGAATGCACCTTGGCTGACGCTTAACCTTCACCGCCGGACACGCACAATCTTCAAAGTGTTGGTTGGACGCAGCCTCTCTCTTTAACATGCTGCGTCAGTCCGGGCGGTGTAGTTTACTGATTGGGAAGCCGAGGCCGAGCAACGTGACGCCGACCGCTCTTTTTTACAGCCGGTGCGTTTTGTACAGCGTTACACAAGTTAAACAAAAATAACTGGTCAGTGTTAAATTCCCATGTAAGTAAGCATAATTCACCAAAATCATGTAAGCCGAATAGCAGCTGTAAAACACAACAGAACCTATTTTCATTGGGTCCATCAAAATTAAAATTCCAGACAGTTTGCATGATACTTTTTCATTTCACAGAAACTGCCCCCTCATCCGGGCAATCTATCTTTAACCCGGTATGAGCAAAGAGACTGTGGGAAGTTTTACACAATATTATGTCCGCTTTTGGACAAAAGGTCTCATATTTTTGAATCACAACACCGTTTTTAGTCCAAATTTGAACCTCAATTTAACATGTTCAGATTACTGTTGTTGCTTAACATTTACCTGTCATCTCTGAGTGCGTTTATTTTTGATATATGTATGCTATTCAGACTGAAAAGTTTGAACGTTGTTTCTCATCGCAAGACATAGCCGGAGTCCCCTAACTTCAAGAGCAATATTTAGTGAACAGAAACATTAAGCTGAGAAAATGGGGTATATGAAAACTGGGTGGAAAGTAGTCTAGGCCAAACGGAACGTCGTGCTAATGGATCAGGCAATCAAAATTAACAAAAAATAAATGGCCGATAAAATACTGGAGATGGCGGTGATGGAGTACTGGGAAGACCTTATTAGACTACTTGAAAGATGAGGTTTTCTGAAGCAGGTTACAAAAGGAGGATATAGAACTTCCAAGTCTGTTGATCGCATTTGCATGCGGCTGGCACAAAACGGGACCGGGAGTTTGGAAGGAACGGTTTGTGTGAGAATCAAAAAGAGTTGGTAAAGACTATCCATGGATGTCTCCTACGACGCCATTTTCGCTGTCACACTTTTTCTTTTATCTGGCAATCAGCGTTGGGTTGCGCAAACCATTTCAGCGTCGGTGCTATCCATGATTTTGCCCAATCGTAAAAGTCCATCCCGGTTGTAGTATCCGATGTGAACAGCTATCTGGTATGGTTTGCCTGTGTCTTGAAGGGACTACCACCCGGTGGCCAGATATCGTCAGAAGCTTCCTTGCAGCAGCAAATAGCTAGCTCATAAGCCACGTTGGGATGTTGTAGCGACAGGTCCTGCGTCGCATTTGCACTTTCGTTTGGCCGGCAAACAGGAGCCTGGAGAATAGGCACTAAAAAGGAGGATGCAACGCTGAATTTACTTCAGCTGGTGTCATGGTAAACAAACGTATTAAGAGAATGAAGGCAGGGACACGAAGATCTGCACGCAGTAAGACGGTATGTGGAGGTTTTAATAGTAATTTGCCTAACAGCATTCCAGTGTCCGGTAGTCCATCGTCAAGTAGGCAGACGTATGGAATCTTTCGGTGACGAGGAGGCGGATTGCAAATATTGGCATCGATGTGGGGTTAGTGGTGAGGATCGGTCTCGGAATTTGGACGCGGCTGCAAAGAAATAAAAAAGCAAAGTAAACGGTCAAGGTTTGCGGCGGATTATAAGGAGTTATGGTGAATCGGCATTGGATAAACCCTTGTAGGGTTTGTCAGTGATACATAGAACGGATGCTCCGGTTAACAATGAAGGGTTGATGTGGTAGACGGACCGTGGTAATTCTGGGGCTGGGAGAGGTATCGCTGCGGTTGCCATTATGACGGAAGGGATTAAGTTGCAAACACGTTGGCAACTATTTCGGAGGACAGCGCGCTTTTTAGGCAGTCTTTAGGGTCAGCTTGATCTGCGCTACCAACCCAATAAAGGCCATAGGGCTATAAATGGGAACTTATTTGGGCCTTTTTGTTCAGATTAGGAAAAATGTTGAACTACAGCAAAGGCTTAGTCTATGCTCGCTAGTATATTTCCTCTTTTGAAGGAGCTGCTTTACTGATTGTATAATGGCCAAATCATCAGTATCGGAAGTCTTTAGGATTCGTCTGCCAATAGAAAATTGCAGCAGACCTGCAACATAAAGCTTCTATTGCGTAAAAGTTGGTACCATAGCTGAGTTATTAGATGCAGTTTGTGGAGTATTTGAGAATCCAAGCTAGTGGGCTCAGTAGACACCCGGTCACGAACTAGGACCCCAAACCTCAACTAGTCCAATGGTAGCTTGTTTCAGGCCAATTAAAGGGCCCAAGATCTACCAGGATTCCCAGGTGAGCTTTAAAAAGGTTCAAATGTGAGCATGAACGCAGCGAACTAAGAAGTTTTCCCACAATATGCTGTAAGCAGCTGGTAAGAATTTTGTGCTGATAGGTGGCCGATCGAGGAAGCCTTTAACGAGCAGTAGTTGCTAGGATATGGATATGGCGGACTAACAAAATCATGTCCGATTTTTGTAGCAGGATGTGCAGTAATATAGCGAAGGGTAAAGAGCGATGCAACATTTAGTTTGATCCGACGAATCTACAGTGGTTGAAGACCGAAGAGGATGCATCTGGTCTTTTAGCTTAGGTTAGATGAGGGAACAAGGAAGTTTTTATTGAACACTCATTGCACCTTCCCGATCGCGTTCCGATCAAATTAAAGCATATACTTGAAGATAATCGGGCAATTTTTGAGGCTGAGCCTAGTTTGGGACTTGAATATGATCAGCCCGCAATCTTGAATGTGGAATGACCTTTCGATCATTGTAGCGGTCTTTTAGCTACGGCGGTTTGACGGTGGTCCTGCTCAGGTTACTCTAAGGAGCAAGAACACTGGAGCCCTAAATCCTTAGCCGTGTGTGATGCGGGAATGGGCGTGACATTTACAAAGAGAGAGCCCAGGGTGCGCCTCATTTGTTATTAAAGAACTTTTCTTTGCAGAAAACTTCATGAGCCACTTGGAGAGCCAGTTATCAAGAGGCTTCAGTTGCTCATTACTGATTGCAAGGTTGCAGTTAAATGAACCACTTTTGAAAGAGTAGACTATTTTTATGTCGTCGGCAAACAGGGCTGGTGTGCCACGAGCAATAACTTTAAATATATAGTCATTATATGGCAGGAGTGGAGAGGCATCAAAGACGCTACCCTGGAAATCCCCACTACTGAAAGCTGAGGCCTGAGATGTGACGAAGGCTCTTGATCACGTGCCTCACAATAACCTACTCATGACTGCCAAATGTCGGCTTCGTTCTCTTCTTGCTTCAGAACACATGAATGTAGGTGGAACTCTACCCAAGCCTCGTCCAGTTAATGGTGAGGAAATTCGAGGAAGTTTACTGGGTCCACTAATTTTTCCGCTGCACTAAAACATTTTTTTTCGTTAGGCATGGTATTCCCTTTCTGTTTGCAGACGATATAAAAATTATACAGAGGTTTCCACTATCGACCTAGACAATACCCCAGAGAATGTAAAAAATCATTTCCTATTGCTTGATTCATGGTGCACAGCTTGGCCAATGGAATTCTAGGCCCGCAAAAGCAGCATACTCACGCATTAATGCCACATTTTTACAAGAATCCTTGAAATTGCCGAGGAAGCCTTACCTCAACTTCACACAGTCAGGCCAGATTTTGTATTACTCCCACACGTTTAACTTCTCAGAGAGCACCCTGATTCAAGTTGCAAAAGCTGATCGACTCCTTGGGATGGTGCGCAGAACTTTTAAAGCCTGGGAAGTCATTTAATCATATGATGCAACATAAGACAGCGACCGAATCGTGGTTTAGAAAGTTCCAAAAATATTAATAAAACTACTTGTACACCGATTTCCATCACTCAATCACATGGAACGTTGCGCAAAACGAAACCTCGATCCGTTATGGATGCGTCGAGCTCAGGTTAATCTCTCCTTTTCCCATAAGACTAAAGGTAAAATTGTATGCGCCTTTGCTCCCCAATTGAGGAAATTTCTCTCTATGGCTTGCGACGTGCTGAGTTTTTGGTTTCAGTTCCAATGCTGAGGTTTGCACTTGGAAATCTTCGCCATTAAATATTCCTCCCTATCGAAAAACTGCCCCAATATAAAACAATGATTTCAACTGCCTCCTCTAACATTGAAAATGGAATTAGGAAGACCATAACCATACACAGCCTGTTAAGTTTGTAGAATCCTTATACTCCAATAAAAAGAGCCTGCGAGCCCGGCCTAGGTTATTGACTGAATATAAGGCTCAAAGTCTGATCTTAACATAATCAACAAGATTTACCGATTACTATTTCCAGTGGTATTCCCAAATAAATATCATTGTAGGTATAAGCAAATAAACTCCATTAAGGAAAGAATGTCGACGCAATAGTCCGCTTAATATTCGAACTCGTCTAGTATGTGTGCAACAAACCACATAGTCAAACATGAGTATTCATATCAGATCGTCGCCTACTCTCAAACTAACATGTAAC